>SPJY01010914.1:2299714-2374679 GCA_005191435.1 Raddia distichophylla | reverse complement strand
CGAGCATCGAACTGTGTACCTACTCTTGTCAGATTTGTCCACCTTGAACTCCCGTTGCATATGTATGGACCACATCTTTACAGCATTTTGCACAGCCACCTTTGAACTATATATTTGTCCTTTACGCACCTCACTCACCCCAACGACAGTTGACGATCCATGACCATCATCTACAAGAAGCTCATTTGAATTGCCTCTATCCCATTCTTCCGGAATAGCTCTATCTTCCTCATCACTGGAACTATCATCCGTTTGCAGCTGTTCCTCCTCCATTGCCTGTGCATCATCATTATTCATATCATCCACAATTGCTTCATTAATCTCTCCCATATCAGCTACGTATTGTTCATCTCCATCTTGTTCCTCCACAGCATGTTCTTCCCCACCTACTCTTTCAGAAACATATTGTTCTGCTACAATACCTTCTGTTTCGTTCCACAACATGCCACTTAAGCCTTCCTGTATTGCCGTCCCACTGCCTTGTCCAGCTTCGTCAACATTTTGTGCTATAGGGATAGTCGGTCTCAGGGTAGCTTGCACCAACACAACAGCCCAACAATTTCTCCTCCGACACACCTGTATAAATCTCAACAGCCCATTATCCGTGTTCAGGGCAGTTAGCTTATAACATGGGGTTTCTACAGACTTGGACCATAAAGCTTGTATCCAAACTATATGGTTCTCCAGTGACCATCCAAATAATTGACATATCCACATTTGCAGTCCATTAAGTGTTACGTTGTTAACATCTGGATAAATTGTCTGCATGTAAGCGAATTGACTAAGATCTATCCCATTTGGACCTTCCACGATATTGCCAGGACCATAATGTATGATAAACGGTAACGTGTCCATTTTCTGAAATTAACAAAAAAAAAATTAAGTTCTTCATTCCTAATAACTATGTGTTAAAATATAGTGCTGGTTATTATCATGCTAAATTAACTACAAAACTAAGTACTTCATTATTACTACCTATTATGTTCAAATAAACTGCTACTTATTATCCTGCTAAATTAAGTATAATGTTATCGTCTATACATAATACTTAATTACCCCTAAAATTCAGAACGTTAATTAACCGTATAGTACTAATTTAACTACTATACTATTAGTAATATAATAACAGAATGACTATCCTACCATGGTTTTAAATGTACCATAAAAATTATTACTATATAATATTATTACAATAATTTTTTCACTTACCCGCAGGAGAAGAAGGACAAGAAAGCTCTGTCCTGTCCACTGCTAGAGAATCGCTCGGCTCTCTTCTGTTTGTCTGGGAAGCTATCCGTGCGGGTGATAATGGGTGAGAGCGATGCGGCTGAGAGTGATGGGCTGCAGGCTTATATACGGCGGTCCCCCCCTTGGCGCCCTCGCGGAGGGCGCCCAGCCCTTGGCGCCCTCGCCGGCAGCGCCGACCCCCGTGTGCACCGGGCCCCGCCTGTCCTCGCCAGCAGCGCCGAGCCTGTACGTTGGCGCTCTCGCCGGTGGCGCCGAGCCCGTTGGCGCCCTGGGCGGTGGCGCCAAGCCCTTGGCGCCCTGGGCGGTGGCGCCTAGGCCCTTGGCGCCCTGCGCTGGGGCGCCTTCCACTCGATGCCGCCCTCGCCAGTGGCGCCTAGGGGCATTTTTGCATTTGCATCGAAACGTTGGGCATTTTTTCGTTTGCGCGATTTTTAATGGGCAAACAGTAAAAAGTTTCGTGAAAAGAGGGGAAGAAGAGGCCGAAGGGAGGTTTGGGCCTTTGGGGAACGACAGGAGTGAGAGACAGAGAGAGTGCAGAGATATGTGGCAACCACTCCAATCGGGTCCGGGTCTGGGTACCCATGGGTCCAAAACTGGACCCGGACCCGAACCCGGACCCGGACCTGGACCCGCAGCAAAATACCCATGGGTCCAAATCTGGACCCAAACTCGGACCCATCGGGTCGGGTACCCGCGGGTACCCAAACCCATGGGTATTTTTGCCATCCCTACTTATAACTCCTATAACTATTTTTAAACATATTTCTCAGTTGAAAAGAACGATGCTTAATCGACTTGTCAAGGGCCCGTTCTAAGCTAGGGAACGACTGTTAGGATATCACAATTGAAGGATAAGACTCAATGTTCGATCAGCGTATGGTTGCGTTGGCATATTACTGTAGCAAATTTTGAGCCCTCAAAATGAGGTCTAAAGATTATAAAAATAATTAAAAAATAGTTTTAAATCTTTGGAAGAACTACTAGAAGTCACACAAAAAAAATCGTCATAAATTATGACAACATATAGGTTATATAAAAATAACAAAATTTGCTACAGTAATACACAACGATACAATACGCTGAAAAGAACGAAGAAGACCCGTTCAATCAATCTGAACGACAGATATGTTTTCGTTGTCCATGCATGCGGATCTCATAGCTACGTGGCACATCACAATTCACAGGGCAGTAAAAACGGGGAGAATTGCTTTTTTGCCACTCTCAACATTGTCCCTTACCATTTTGCCACTCTGACCCACTGTCATACACACAGACGGACCCATATATCGTACACACAGAGTGGCAAAATGGTACGTGGTCATCGAATGGAGTGGTAAAAAAGCAATTATTTCGTAAAAACGACCACAACAACAGGATACCATAAACACTCCCTCGAATGCATTACATTTATCTAAGCTAATTCCTAATTGCGGCACAATGCAACCTCTTGTGAGAGCATCAGCCAATCAATAAAACACCAACACTATCGGCGGAAGCGCTCCAAGCAAAAATTGCGACCCGCCAATGCGGTGAAATTTTCCTAAAACTCAACCATACCACTAATGCTATCTACAGCCACAAACAATGCTCCCATCAGCGTTCTTTGATGGCTGATATCTGATGGAGCCTGCACCCACTGATCGCAAAAGATATCATGTGTTTCTGAACCTCTTTCAGAGTCCGTCCAGTTTTGCCTTGGCAACCTTCACGTGCAGGGATACTGTGCTGAAACAAGACGTGTTGGAGATGCACGCCGTTTCCTAGAACCGCGGGTACCTTTTCGCTTACCAACTGTAGTTGCTTGTGTGCCATGACTACAATATGATGATCTGGATGTTGAGCTGGGCCTAGATTTCTCCATGGAGGTCACAATAGTGTTGGTCTGACTGTTCAGCTTAGGGTTGCCGTTTGTGTCTGATGAAAGCTTTAGATTTGAGTAACCTGGAGCATCCTGGGATGTGTCTGATGCTCTTTTCAAGGATTCCTGCTCTTCCTCTTTGTTATCATCAGATGTCATGTCTTCATCTGTGCTGCTGTTTCCTGTATCTGCGCTCCAGAATTTCAGCGAGTAAACAAACATTGGCATAAATCATGGAAGGTAGAAACACATAATACAATTTTTCAGAAACTAACATCATAATAATTGTCACAAATCACTGTACATACATAAATAACCTAATCACCATACAATCCTTCCTTTTTACATTAGAGAAAATTTAATTTTGTAGTTTTACTCTCTTTTTTTTTACTCTGTTCTATGTTCTGGGTTCCCTACAATTATATAATGGATTGCAAAGCACCAGGTTAACATGAGGCTAAAGATGACAACAATTTTGTAATGTGCATGACAACCATTCAATATCTACAAGAACCATTTAGCATTAAAAAAAAGCCGTACCAGATTTATGATGAATCAGATGAGCAGTATACCAGCATTTCCCATTTGCCTGGCACCATGAGATAAATGCAAATATCAGATGAAAATAAATAGACAATAGATTTGGTCGACCATTAAACTCAATAGGATTACCCTAGAATGGTCAAGAATAACCTCAGCTCATTATAGTTTATTATCCCTAAACTACAAAGTGTATTTAGAACCCAACCATCAGGCAGTTACCTGTGAAACGGGTACAGTCCAACCTTTTTCAAGGAACCAATCAAGAGCAGGTCTCAGGTCCTCACATTTAGCATTATAATACTGCCCTTCACCTATGGGAGGTTCCAACAGTTGTATCTGTAGAAAGGTCAAGCAAAGATGTAAATACATGGCCTCGTGCTGTTTGCTTATTATAATGCTAACCTGATATAAGCATGAAAACATAAGAAATTGATAATTAATTATTCCGGTTTACTCGAATAGACAAATCTATGTGCCCAGGATGTGGATTTCAACATTTAATATTGACGGTTGTTTACTCTAGTCTAGCCTCACTTCATATTTTAAACTGTTGACAAAATCTTGTAAATTGAAAAGGCTGCTGACTTTGCCCTTCTTACACAATGCAATCTCATCATTGTGTACCACTAGATATTTCAAAGTCAGTCCACCTTATTCATCAGGGAAGTATGTGCATCATCAGTGCACGACATCATCGAACCACGGATATAACAAACAACACCAATAACATTGGTTTTCAGATAATACATTACCATCGTGAGTCTATTTGCAGAAGAATGCATGCACACAACATGAAACAATGTGGAATATTGCTGAGGAAAAAGAAAGGGAAGCACTACGAAGGACCATCATTATTTTCTTTTAGAAGTTGGCACTTCCTGAGTTTATTGGAAGCATATATCAAATCTAAACATTGGCTTTCAAGAGAGAGTACTACAAAATGCTGATATATCAACCCTTGGAGTTCAAAACAGGAATTTTCAGCTTTTCTTACATTCGTTGTCTAATAAATACAATAATTAGTTAAACTATCAGAAAATAAATTTAAAATAGTACATGTGAAACAAACAAATCCAAGAGGGGCAGCAACTAATTTTTACTATCACGGCCAATTATCAAATATTTACCTCAACCTCATCTTCACTGAGTAACCTAGTAATTTTTCCAGTCCAGTAACAATATTCACTTAACCAATCAACAAGATCACCTATTTTCCAGGTATCACAAACACTTAATATCACATCACTGTTTTGAAAGTGTTCAGGAACTTGATCCCCCCGATACCAGAGAGGAAAGGGAGGACGTAACATGATTTGCCTACTCGCACTTGATTTGTGTTTGCATGCTGGATTCTTTTGAAAGACTCTAGTCCATTGTTTATCTGCAAAGCAAGGGTATGGGAGCAACAACATGAGGTTTATAGAAAATCAACCTTCATAGTCATGATGAGATTCCAACTTTCCAAGATTTGCTGGTGTCTGGTCAATAGTAATAGGGTTAAGTCTTTATGTGCCATCACGATCCTCCTAATTTCATTCATGTCATCAAATTCGCACTATACCCTTATACGCCATCACATCGCATTTTATGCCTTCTTTTCCATCACCATTAGCTCCATTACATCAACCATAGAAAGCTGACCATAATGCCCAGAATACTGTTGCATTTAACAACTTTAAAAAATTGTGTCTCCTGCTTTTTAACTCTATAAAACATTTGATTTGAATTTCTAAATTTATGTAAAATTATGCTTCATTTGTTGCTAAACGTTTGTATTTTTGTGATACAAATAATAATATAAAAAATATTTTGTGGCGCTATGATATTAATAATTTCAATATAAAATTAAACATCTAAAAAAATATTGCACCGGTACATTTGAGTACACGTCACTTTCCGAACCCACAAAGTTTTATGAATTTATCTTATTTTATGATGTATCAAAAAGGCAGAGATATTAGCGTCTTTATGGAACTCCGTAATGGCTTGACTGGTCAACAATGGCATAAAATGTATCAAACTGCGAATATGAAGGTGTATAGCGGTATAGAGTGTGAATGTGATGGTACGGATGAGAATAGGAAACTTCGTGGTGGCATACAAGGACTTAACCCATAGTAAAAGGGTAAAGTAAATCTGAAAAAATTGTAAAGCCTCTTGCAAAAAAATTGACATCACATGCAAAAGGTTATGAACGTCTAGCACTACCTCTTCTCCCAAACAAGACAACACAAATTGACAAGAAACCTTGATACAAGTCCTTGAACCTCGGATATGTAGCACATAAAGAGGGAAGGAAGAATAGAATAGGAGAACACAACAAGCCAAGCTAGAAAGGAGGACAACCACCACAAATAAAAAGCAAAAGTGCTAGCTTCATCTAAAGGCTATTTTTTTTCTGGAATTATATTAGCACATGCTTCACCTAATAAAATGTTGGTACTGTCTCATTCTTAGTGACGAGGAATATGTGCTCCACAAATGAATGAAAATGTCAAGGAGTTCAGGTACATGGAAATATGGAATGCAAAATGGTATTTGCTTTCATGTTCACACTAGTTCATCATATTAGAATATAGCCTTTGCAACTTTTTTGTTCACAACCAACACTATTAATTATGATAGATACCATCAATTTTGTCTCTAGATCGTTTTTGTGAGGCACAAATAGATTAAGACATATGGTTTATTCATCTCATTAAATATCAAGTATCAATAGCTAGACATCATTAAAGCAACAATATAAAATTATGATCTATACAAAAATGATTTGAAAAAATATGAGTTTGAGAATGAGTGGCCAAACATGAATCACTACATGTTTTTCCTTGCAATTTCTCTTCAGATAAATTGTGCTAGATCATCATTAATCAATATGCAAAGGCAGAAACAATTGCATTTAAAAACATAAAACTGTTGAGACACTACAATTGTCTTACCAATGCTCATGGCACTTTTCACACGTATGACGTATAACATTGCAACTCGAGTTAATCATGTCTCACCTTTATGCTATTCAAAAATATATTATCTTGAAAATGACAATGGTGTCCCTAAGATAGCCATACAGAGAGAAAGAAGGAAAATAAAGTGCTAAGCATGTCACAAACACTTTGGGCCACAATGCAAAACCAATTGCAAACACTCGCTTTTTCCCTATGCCATAGATCACTTATAGCATGCACAATAGCATCAACTTTACAATTGTTTTTTCATTTCTCTATGTAATGCTAGCTCAGGTAGGGACAAAGCATCAATGGAGTCAGTGGGCCTTGCCCCCCCTAATAAACATTCTCTTAATGATTTACTCTTAATTGCTATAAATTAGGGATTTTAAAGAAAAAAATATTTATTTGGCCCCTCCAAACTTGGTTAATATGGCATTGGCGCCCTCTAAATTTGTCTCCAAGCTCCGCCACTAAGCTTAGGGGCATTATTGTGATTTTAAGCATAATCTCTCTTAATAGCATGAAGTTGGTATATAGTGTGGTAGACACAATTAACATGAGTTGCAATGTTATATGCTATCCGTGTAAAAAATATAGTCCCTAGGAGCATTGGCCACATAACTAGAGTAGCATAAAAGAACTATTTACCTTCGTCTGGATAGTCAATATACTCCAAGTAGAACTTAAGGTGACCAGATTTTGTGACACGCATATCATTTACCTGAAGAGAAACATGTTTTAAATATTTAATAATGCCCATACTCTATTATTGAATATGGCCAAAAAAACAATGTTCTATACATGATCCATGGTATGCATGGTCAACAAATAAGTATTCAAGCACACATAATTCAATCAAACCTATGTATTACATACACTTGTGCAAAGCGATCAAGCATATAATTAGTTAGCCCTAAATTACTAAATTCAAACCAAACAAAATAATCAAATCTGATATAGATAATAAAATAAATTAGTTGCTCCACCTTGCAGCGAAACCATGCCCCCCTGAAACCTTTCATGAAGGACTTTGCCTCTGCAAATTCTCCAATTTTAAATGGAAGAATCAAATCCATGTCTAGCCACCAACCTAGATGCATTAGGCCACAAGAAAGAAGTGTGGTTAGCATATCGTGTAGTGTGTAGTACCAGAAATGGTGCGATCGAACCAAAGAACGGTAGATAAGAAGCACATAGGGTTGCCCTGCTTCTTTCGGATTCTTGTGAGATGAGTATAATTTTTGGCATTCTATTCAACTTGTAGATAAAAAGACCATGGTTTCAATAGGCTGGTCAAGAAAAGTCCCATGGGCTCCTGAAGACAGAAAAAGCAACCAACGAACCAATCCCCAATAGAGTTGGATAAGGCCATCTCAATGCAAGGTGCTTAAAGCTAGGTGCTTACGGTGCCACATCACTAAGCACCCGTATAAAAAACTTTTCCTCCCAATGCATCACAGCTTCTGAAGATGCTTATAAACTATAACTGTCTTGTTAGCATCTAGACCAGACGCTTTAATCTCCAGTGGCCGGTGCCTAGCGTAACATGAAAAATACAATCAACCAGGTAGCATCCAGGCATCTAGATAAGCAGCTGTAGAAAAAAAAATTGGCAAGCACCAGGTTGGATAAGCATCAGGTAGCAGTGGATGACAACCTAGGCATCTTCTCTCTCCTCTAAGCACCCCTATTTGCTGATGTGGCAAAAAAATCCGGTTTTTTCTCTAAGCATCTATTTAAGCACCTGCATTGGAGATGGCCTAAGCACATCTATACATAATACAACTATAGCGATGCACAAATCACCAATCTTGGGTTTATGGTTTCGGATTTCTTCAAGCATAAAACAGGCACGATTGTAACCACCAATCCGCACATGCCGAAGACCAGAACGATCCAACTTTTACAATGAAACACGAAGCAAAAGAAACACCAACCTTGGGAAGTAAAAAAAGGATTTCAGGAAGCAAGAAACATGAAGATTTTGGAAAGTAAAAGAAGGGTTTCAGGAAGCAAGGATCAGGCAGCTTCGCCTGTTCTCCGGTGGCTAGAGTTGTTTCATTGTACACTTCAGGTAGTTCATGTTCTTTTTTCATGGACAATGGAGGATTGTGCTTTGATGCAACATAAGAGGAAAGGAATATAAAAAAACGAGAGAGAACTTCTTCCTAAAAAGAATAAATATAAATATAAAATTATAAAATCTAAAAAAGGAATGGTATGCAGAAAAGAAAAAAGAGGAATGGTATGGAGGAAAAAAAGGAGATAATAACAGATATAACAGATAAATTTTAAACATAAAATAAAAAATCTAAAAAGGAAGCACGAAAGTGCAATTTCTTACATAGCAAAACATTTTTACATTTTATTAATTTTGACAGTAAAACACTACAAAATTAATGTTTTGTCGAATACCATTACAAATTCTTCACAAAAGAGATTTACAATTGAATTTAAAATTGCTTTTTTTAACCATTCTTTCTCGAAAGAACTTAGCAGACTTTAAAAACAAAAAATTATGGCAAAAGATTTAGAAAGATTTTAAAAATGCAATTAAAGATTTGAGAAATGATATAAACTACTTCATTGTTTCAATTGTATATAAATTAAAAATTTAGCACTAGTTTCAAATTTATTTTTTAAAATTTGTAATATAAAATAAAAAGAATATACAAAGATCTCACCCAATAGACAAAATTCAGAAAGAGATGAAATCAATAGATTATAATATGAAAACAATTATGAAACGTCATGAGACGAGTCGGCCTCACAGGTGTTTCAGGTGGCGGAGTGCAGGTACCGCGGGAGCGTGCGGAGAGGCGAGACGCAGGTGTGACGGGGCGTAGCTTTGGCGCCGGCATAGCAAGGCGGAGCGCCGGTGTGGCCGTGCTCGGACGATCGGGGCGAGGGGCAGGAGTGACGCGGGGTCACATGCTCGCAGTGGCGGATCCACCGCCCGGGCAAGGGGGCTACCGTGAATTTTCAAGGGATTTAGGGTTCATCATCAAAATAAAATGAGAGAGAGAGGGGCGGCACTGGATCCAGAGGAGGTGAGGCAGCAGTACCATTGGTGAGGCAACGCACGGCGGCGAGGCGGCGCCAACGAGGCAACGCACGGCGGCGGCGAGGCGGCGCCAACGCGGAGGCAACAAGCGAGCGAGGCGGACAGAGGCGGTGACCTGGCTGCGTCGTGGAGGAGCCGACGAGGAATCAGGCTGTTATAACGCTACGTGATTTATGGGCCGGAAGCCCATCACAAACCCTAACCCTAGGAGTATTATGTACAAAACTAAATATAGGCTAGACTATATATATGAAACCCCTTGTACACAAGAAAGATGAATCAATAAAGATTATTGTGTCTGACTTTTGTTTCTCTGTATCTGTGTCACCTGACTTCTGTGATTGTGTTTGCGTGTGTGCGACGACTGTTGTACAACACAGTCATTGGACAAGGCCACAAGGGGCTCGGTACGAGCCTAGGCCTGTCCGTGTTTGTTTCAGCTTAAAATTGAATTTTACAATATTAAATTTTGTTATTTTATATTGTAGTAATTTGTAGTTTTTTCAATATTGTAAAACTATTTTTAATTACTTTTTAAAATTATTACAGCACTTTTTGAAAACTCTCAATTTTTCTACAGTAAAACTCCACTTTATTCAACACTGAAATAAACAACGTCTAAATTGTAGTTGGGCTGGACTTAGCCCCGTTTTTGAAGCCCAATTGGTTTGGCCTAGATGGGCTTGGGCCTGGTTTGACGGGAGCAGGATTTTTCAAGCCCGACACAGTCGGTGAATAGGTTCTAGTTTGAGCAACAGCTATGGTGCAGATGTCTTTTTTTAAGAAACCAGCACAATACCTAAATCGATTAGTTAACATCATCCGCAGCCAAAATATAAATACGGTCTAAAAAAATCTCGAGCCGAACATTACACATCTACATATCCATCCTCATGTTGGCTAATTCCCATAATGGTAATTTTATAGCTGTTAAATTACAAGTTTTGAAAAATAAGTAACAGAAATAATAGTGAAATTATAAGAAAGTAATCATATGATCGACGGGATAATCATTGTATTTGCATATCGAGTTGGTTGGTTGGAGATTAGCTTTGCCTAATTTTGCCACACCTTATGTTTAGAGTTCTTAATGAGACAGGGTGGAACTAGGTCAAGCCTCGACTCGACACGACCCGTCCCACCCATTCTCAATATCTGCCCTACCCCGACCCGACCTGGTCCCCGGATGTACAAAACCTTAATCTGCCCGGGCCACCGACCCAAACCGGGGCAGAGAAATTTCTCATAACGTCATCCCAACCAAAGGCAATTAGACATATAAAAATTCCATCAAATACACAAATCCAGTCACTTAAGTAAATAAAAATCCAACCACATACACAAATATAGTAATGGCGTGATAGTAATACGTGCATCAATACGGTTAATGGGTTGGGCTAGGCTCACGAGTAACGTAATATACAGAACCGGATCCAGGTCAGGTCAGGGCAAGCCTTAATCCGGACCTACCCCGAGATGAACCGGTGCAAGACGTCGCCACATCAATATTGTATGAATTAATCAAAATAAAAGAATGACATAATGAGATGTAGTTAAAAAATAGGTTAATATGTATTGAAAGTCGATATTCATACTTATGTTAGAATATTCTAAAAATATAATTTTTATAAGTTATATTACATAGAAATGCTTTATATGAAATACAAAAATTATACACATGTCATTATAAAGTTGTTGACTCGCAAAAAATGTCACCCCATCCAACAATAAAATGTGTGCTCTGGACCCACATGTCATAGACACAACAGTGAAATTTTTGCAAAGTGAGAATTTTATAATAGTATTGATGCAATTTACCCTATGAAATATAAATATATAGAACTAAATATTTATTGTGTAGTATTATCTTTGATCAATAAGTAAAAAAAATAAAATAGAATAAGATAAGATATTGCTGGATATTTTTTCAAACATAAAAATATTGATTTTTCATAGATGATTCTAGATTTAGTTTTATATGGTTTGGATTGTGCCACATGGTGATAACATAACGATATAATAAGAATATAAAAACATGCTTATTGTATCATCAAATCCCCTCCATCACACTACATTTCATTATTTTTCAATAGCAATATTAAGGCCCTGTTCTTTTGAGCTGATCTGACAGACTGAACAGTTGAACGGCTGAAATGACTAGATTTCGAGAGCTTGTCGAGGTAGTCTTAAGATTCGGATCCATTTTGTTTGACTTTCTTTTTAAAGCGTTAGAACACACATTCATAACAGCGAAAAACGGACTAAAAAAACTCAAAGCATATGACTTTTCAAAACGTAGATAAGTCGTTAAGCCGTTAAGCTGAAAAGAACAGGGCCTAAGTCTCTGGTTTACAGAATTTACTTTTTTTTTGTACATCTTTCTCTAATTCATCAATTGCCCCCTTTTTCTTTATTAACTTGGGGAATCCAATATGGATTATGACGTGGATCATATCGATTTATTTTTTTATATGTGTAATTACTTCGGAACTGGAGTCTGATTCTATTTTTCTATTCGAGCCAAACTCTTCCAACACCATTATGTAGAATTAGAACTTAGTTTAAACATATAATGAAATAAATTAGAGAATCATGTAATAAGTCATTATAAAAATAGAAAAAATTAATAAGTTAAATATTTTGATTTTGTTAAGTTATATTTATTAGTTTGCCCAGCCTTAAAAAAATCTTAGATCCGCCACTGCATGCTCTTAAGTAGATTTAATAAACAAATTAGAAATTAAAAAATTAACATGTAAACAAAATTAAAACAATGTTTGGATCATATGATCTATATCTATTTAGCTACTATTTTATAAAAAAATTACAGATATTTAACATAAATTTAAGAAACATACAAAATATATATAGATCTAATGTTTTATATATACTCTACTTTTAAAGAAAGGAAATGGATTCAATAAAACAGATTGAAAAGAACATCACTCTAATTTTAAAAAAAGAGACAGAACAATGTAAAATCAAACCGAAATCCAAGTGGCATGGAAAGTCCAACAATAAAGATCTCATGGCCAAAGAACAATCGGGCTGCAGTCTTACTCTGAAATCAGTCCGGGTTCAATGCTCAAGCCTTGAGGGGAGCGCACCCACCGGAGGGCAGAGGAGCCAAACGAGAGCAGCAGAGCGATGCCCTTGGCAGCTAGGATTCAACCCAGATTGGGGTTGGAAGTTGAACGGAGTGGGCAACTGCGCCACGGCGATGGCCCTCCTTTTATAGGCAAGGTTGTCCAGCAGTTTGGCTATTTAGGGCAACCACCATCGATTACACGGCCCACGTGGCGTGGGATTCCATGCCCGATGATGCGAGGCAGGCCCAGTCATGTCTATGTGCGAAGCTACAGACCGAGCCAAACGGCCAGGCCAAGCGCTCATGTTCGCCTCCATAAGAAAGTTAAGCCCAGCTACGTTTGACTTAACATATCGAGGTTTTTATGTAAACGTTGTGTATATTAATTAACAAAAGTTATGAAAAATTATACATATTCTAATAAACTTACTCTACTTATGTATAAAGTTTTAATATACAATTTATTTTATATTAAGAGTTATAAAAAGAGAAAATAGTGAAATTTTTATCTTTTTATAACTCTTAATATAGAATGAATTTAACCTTCAAACTTTATACATAGATAGAGCAACCAATTGAGAACATCTACAATTTTTTAATTTTTTATGAATTTTGTTAGTTGGTGTACACGGGTTCACATGCGAACCCCTGTGTACACAGGATATGTTGCCTGTTTAACTCGACATTGAATCGTTTATAGAACAAAAGAAAAAGTCTACGGAACTATTGCTCATCGTAGTTTTTTTAACATTTCTCATGCGATTATAGAAAAACACTAGACGTAGAATTATTAATTTTCCCTGGACGTTCTAAACTAGGATAAAAATTCTTGGATCCTTAGGACATGAGCCCACTATGCTTTTCCCGTGCAACTTTGATGTTTCTTTTTTACCATCCTTTTATGGTGTCAATGGTTTCTCCACCATTCAACTTTGCTAGCTTCATTGGATTTTCCAGCATCCTTTGTATCTCCATGTTATATTGATATCCTTTAGTTGTTGCCTCATCACTCGCAACAGATTGCTTTATGGCTTGTAAGCTCCTTTGTTTGCATAACCTCTTGTTGCCATCTTGGTTTTAAGATAAGAATAGAAAAGGAAAGGAACTACAGAGGCACTGACATCTCTTAATTTTTTTAAAAAAATTTGTGCACTCAGTACAAAAATTAAGAAAAAAGTCAGCACACCAATCATGTATACACCACATGGTGATATGTAGATTTTAATAAACTGCAACTCAATACATGATTTACAAACACAACTAACAAATTAGTTGTTATAACAATGCCTCACTAGCGGCTAACTAATCTTCATATTTAGGAAGTATTTAAGGGTTGCTTATAATAAAGAAAATATTTTATTAACTCATACATATTTAAAAAAAACCTTTTTCAACTTATCTTACTCTTCACACATTGTCTTGATCCTTATATATGGTCTTCTTTCGGTCATCTTGAAGTGGCGGATTTTCATGGTACCTTTTTCCGGTCTTTTTGTAGTTACGAAAATTTTAAACAAGGCAACACACTAATAGGCTGTTTGGTTGCTTTCTCAGTTGAACCAGGCTGTATGAGCCGAGCCAGGCTAGTTGGAGCCAGACTGAGATGATGCAAATGGTTGTTATTTGGTTAGGTGTATGAGATTGTATAGGCTGCATAGAGATGTTGTTTGGTTGACTACACTAAGAAGAGAATGGCATGAAGAAATTCAAAAGAGGGATGAAATATTTTAAAAAAAAATTCTAGAAAATCAAAATAACAAAAAAACAATTACAAAAATAAAAAATTCAAAAGAAAGTCTCATAAATAAATAAATTCAAAAAAAATTTAAACTTTTAAAATTTATATGGCAAGTGTGGTCTCGTTTTGTTCGAAAAAATATCAATAACCCATTTTTAAAATTGGTTTGGTAATCGAAAATACCAATCAAAAGATATAGCAAATAAATGAATCAAATGTGTCGCGCATGTGGTTGTTGCTGCATCCACGGAGCCTGGCTACGGGGAAACGCCCAATTTGGTCGTATCTCCAGAGCGTGGCCCGGAGGGGTTAATTGCATCTGGAGAGCCTGGTTCAGATGGGTGAGAAGACAACTAAACACCCTAGTTTATTATCTCTAGATGCAAAACTCCTTGGATGCAGGCAACCAAACAGCCTATAAAACTATTTGCAACTTATTAAGTAACCATCTCTTTTTTTGAATATCTGTACCTCAATGAGAAAACCAAAAATCGATACCGTATATTTTACACATTTTATACGAAACTACTTTATCATTGTGTGAACTTAATCTTGTATTTTAGCGACTTAATATTTCTTCATTTGTCCTCACAACGTTTATTCTTGTCTTAATGTGTCTTCTTCTCGTCCACAAAAACGGCCTCCGCCTTTCCCAAAGTCTCATATGAAGTGCAGGTTCTAATTATGTTTGAATTAGAAAAGAGTGGAAACAAATTACTAAACATCAGGAACGAGGATGTAGCATCTAGGACCTTCAATTGTTTGCCAAGATTTACTTTCTATTCTTTTGATCTGATCTGAACAGCTGAACGGTTGAAATGACTGAACATCGAGAGCTTCTCAAGGTAATCTCGATATTTGGATCCATTTCATTTGACTTGCTTTTTAAAGCGTTAGGACCAACCTTCAAAAAAGCAAAAAAACGGACTTAACAAGCTCAAAGCATATATCTTTTCAAAACGTAGATAAGTCGTTAAGCTGTTAAACTGAAAAGAATAGGGGCTTAATCTTTATAGGGTTTTGGTGATGATGATCTCGAGAAGATTTAATTGGACTCACTTTAGAGGACTTATGCTCAAAATTATGAGTGTTTTTGTGCGGCATCATGCTTAAAGGCACAATAATAAAGACATTTTTTCTAGTTTTTGGCTTTGGAGTTGTAATAAGCTTGTAGCTAGGTCTTTTCTTTATTTTTTTGCTGTACTATTAAGGGGTTTTAAATTATTACTTTTTTGATAGTATTTCTCTCAATCTTATGAAATTAGCTTTAGAGCAACCAAATTTCCTAGAACTTAGTCTTTCTCCTAGAGATCCACAAGGGGAGGCCAAGCTAACACCGGACAGACCCTACATTTCATATACTTTGCCCATTATTCCACTAGAGAATATAAAGTTTACACCGAACACGCCCTGTCATAGCCTTGTTCTTTAGTCCAGCAAGTCCCCAGAGCGTTTTCAGTTAACACCGGACAATCTGACGTGAACATCCCTAAGACCACATCTTGTTTAGAAACCTCCAAATTCACGCCGGATAGTCTGGTGTGAAATTCTTTTCTTCGGTACAAAGCACAAACAAAAACCCGTTTGCACCGGACAGTCCATCATAAGTAGAGCTTACTCTGAACTTCTGTCCACCGCAAACTCAAGTTTCTCTGATTCAAATTTCCTACTGTTGAAATCCGTCCGTTGCTAAAGCAAAGTCTACATTTTTTTGCAGAAGTATTTTGTTTTCTAATTAACAACTAGGAACCTACTCAAATGGCTTTAATCTGCCTCTTAGCCTATAAAAGGGTGCAAAAACTCAATTCTTAGGTGAGCTTTGGCACTAGAACCTCATTCTCACACCTATTAGCCAAGTCTCGAGCCTTATTCTTCAGCTGGACAATATTTTCACAAAAATGCCCCAAATCATATTGCTCCAAAGTTATCCAAATCTGATTGAGAGAATGTTCTCCAATTTGGTGATGATTTAAAGCTTATTACTCTTGGATTTCCAATCCGATGTGTTCTTAAAGATCTTGCCATGGAGGTTGTGGAAGCCTTCAAGATGGTGTTGTGAAGGCTTGGAGCTTGCCTACCGGAGTGTCGAAAAGCTAACATGAGTGGATAGTGGCCGTGGGCACGAGCGGGAGCCGGTTCTTGGTGAAAGTCTTGCCTCAACAGGGAGTAGGAAGAGGACTCTGAACCTCGGTCAAAAATTTGTTGTGTCTTTCTTCCTTTACTTCCAGTTTTTATTTCAGCAATTACTCTATTGCACTTGTTTTGTGTTATTTCCGCTGCTACTTGTTGTTTTTTTTCCTAGAATAGGACTTGCTAGCTAGATTGGGTCACAAATTGCTAAAGCCTTGAACTTGAACTAAAATTTTAAAAGTTGTCTATTCACCCTCCCTCTAGGTCAACTAGATCCTTTCAGAGAAGCAATGTGAAAGGATAAATAAGAAGAGATGAAAGCAAAGAATGATAAGTAGCAGAGATGACTACACAAGAGGGATGAGTGATAAGAGGAAGAAGAAAATAAGCTTAATTTTCTACTAAAGTTTATTACTAAAGGTTCCAAACTAAGTAGCTACGTTTCTTAAAGTAATCGCTCTATACCAATTCTGTAATGACACTCAGTATTTTTACCAAATCATTATGATCGTATACTAGTCTTAGAAGATCATAATTAGTACATCACAGAGCACAATTAAATTGGATATCATCGCAGCATAAACTTACTAACAAAATCCAAGTTTATATTAAATATTGTCGGGGATAAATTATGGCCCATTGCCATGGCTCACTCCCTGACAGCCCAATCGAATAGCCTCCTAGGGCATTGCTCCCTAGAGGGTTATATCAGGCCCATGTGCATCCTGTCGAACAGCTTCTTGGCTGGCACGGTGCGTAACGGCCTAGGATTCGTGTTCGAGTTCGACTCGAGCAAGAGTTCTGCACGGCTACGTGAAGACTCGGACGTGGTTTCCCGGATTGGAGCAGACGTCGTGATCCCCAAGAATTAGAGTATACCTTATCTACCTCGGGATGTATTTGGCATGTGTACGAGTTCGTTACAATCTCGTGGTCAGCCCGGCCCCATTATCCCTCGGTATGTCGGTTGTTCAACACTATATAAACCGAGCCCCTACGGCGTGTAGAGGGTCGATCCAGTACGACTTAGACGTCCACGACATCAGGCTTGAGTAGATCTCATACTTCATCCTGTACACCCATAATCTCATCGAGACCTGTTCGTCTCGCCGAGTTTCTCATTGTAATCCTTTCTAATATAAAGAAGCACTGGACGTAGGGCTATTATCTCCCTCGGAGAGGCCTGAACCAGGATAAAAACCCTGTGTCTCCCGTTGCTCGTTGATTGCGGTTTGCCTTGCTCGGCAGGTCTTCTATCTCCCTTTCTCAAGAACCTTAGTTGACTTGGGACCAATATCCCAACCGTCGACAAATACCATCCAATTTACATAGATAATATGGTCTAGTACTGAATAGTAAATAAAGATATAATAAGTAAAAGTAGCAGTGGAAGATAACGACGATATCCAATCGGCCAACTCATAATATGCACGCAGCTAGTAGTTCTCATCACCTTTAAAAGAATAAACCTAATCCCAAACTGGACTTGAACCTTCATCTGAATCAAATTATCTGTTGTCGGTATCATGAGTACACGACTACCCAACAAGTAGTCCTTAAAATAAATGTGGGTAACAAATGATGGGGATGGTTGTGTTACTAAAACAACGTCTATCTACTCAATTTGTTGCGATAGCATTATTATTGGTTGAACACGAGGGGAACACCCTTTATTGACATGAGATTAGCCGAAAGAAGGCTAAACGGCTTAATCAAAAGAAGGCTAAACGGCTTAATAGGCACTCCCTACCTCTAACGACACGAGCTTAGCCAAAGGACAGAACAATGGCTCGACAAACACTCCTTGCCTCTAACAACATGAGCTCAGGTAAAGAACCGCTAACCGGCTCAACAAGCACTCCCTGCCTACACTAAAAGGCGACTCTGTAGTGGCATGTATGCTTTTAACCCTTTATTTATTAACTATGGTGAGAGACTACCATGTGAAAACTTTCCTCCTCATCCATAATTGTGGACACGGTTATCATTGTAGTTTTAACTCTGCAGAGTGTTTATACGTTCCCCACAAGCCTTGTTTCCTATTGAAGAGAGAAACAATACAAAATCATTCACTTGTTACACCCAAAATTTCATGCACCCTATCTTTAAGTTTTATGCTTCACCCGGTATACTTCAACCAGGAAGACTGCAATGAACAATCTACATTCGGCCATCCCATGGTAGCATACCATGTAAAATTAGTCCCCATTGAATCTTTTTGGATTGGTGATAGCTAGTCATGTCTCCATCAGTTTATGTGAACACGGTTACATATGTTTTACAAGCTAGTAAGTTAGGGCCAAAAAGCACAAGTGGTTGTATTGTTTAGTTCGGACCCCTGCACAGAAGTGTACGGTCCTTAGTTTAGGAAACTTCAAAACAGCCGCAAGCCTAGATTCCGCCTCTTCTAAGTCACCTCAATTGAACACACATCACGCTAATTTTAGTTGATTAATCCTAAATCAATACCACGAAACAAAAACTTCACAATGAATCATCAATTTATAAGCGAAACGTATCATCTACCTACCCAAAAGCAAGACTAAGCAATCTACTCTAGGATAGGCTAAAAAATTAATAACATGGCTATAAATGACAAACAATTCATGTTAATGAAGGATTAACATGACAATTGGATAGACATAAACTTACGGATGATGACAGATTGTGCATGCGAAAATAGATGATAATAAATAAAGATTTAGCAAAATAGCTAAGAGTTCAATATGAATCTAGTTTGTCTTGGAAGAACTCCAGATCTTGCGGATCTCCTCCTAAAAGGTCCTGGAAATTCCTATCTCTGCAAACGCTCGTGGGGTCTATGCAAAATAAAAAATACAATATAAATAAACAAATTATAGAAAATAGATCAATTAAAATATATATAAAATTCTTATTAATTTATTTAGGCGCTAGAATCATCTAAATAGGAATTCATATGCTTATTAAACAATTCAGATAAGTTTTGAATAAATCAGAAAATCCCACAAAAAGATTAAACCAGTTTAGCCAGTTAACCAACGGCTAACCAAACTTAGTAGTGAACTAGACACCGACAATTGTGCATATCCAAAACTTCAACGAGTCATATCAATTATCCACCAAAATAGTTGATCCAACTTTCCATGTTGATTGTCTCGACAAGCTCTACAACCTGGTGCAATCTATTCTTGGGTTTAGGGTTTTGAGAAAGGACTCATCTCGAGATTTTTTTGGGAACACTAGGCGTCGGATGGATTTCAAGGTGTCTCGGGTTGGAAGTTATGGGGGATGTCATGAGAGATATTTATAGTGTTTGGGGCGCCTGAAGAGTCGGTTTGGAGGCATGAAACAGATTAAGACTCCTAATCAGACTCCGGGTTGAGTTCGGAAACCTCCTCCTAAGGAAATTGAGTTCTCTCTAGATATTGCGCCTTAAATCTGGGTCATAGGTCGGTTATAGATCACTCACATAATTTTTGAGACATTTTTCTATTCTTATTCTTTTTATTTCATGTGGAATCCGTGTTATTTTATGCACTCACTAGGATAATCCGAAATTTTGAAGGCCCAAAAAATTGGAAAAAGGGGGATCTAGCTTGTTTGGCTAGGGAACTTTGGGCTACATGCTAAACAGTACCCAAACACTATCTGTAAAGATAGGGCTTGACCTAAATAATTAATAGAGCTTTTTATAATATAATACATAAAATAATAGTAATTATTAATATATAGTCAAATGTATTTATTTATTTTATTTTTAAATAAGTGGCTCCATTCTAAATATGTCACAAATTGTGTATGTGTGTGGTTGCCATCTACTTGCTCCATTCTAAGAGAAAGGAAGAAAAATCCATGGACCAATCCCATTGTGTACACCCTCTGGGAACTACGAGATCACCCAAATTGACTTCGGTTTTGGGTGCCATGGAATCTTATTCGGCACTCGGCAGGGAACGAGTTTAGTGAGTGTGGATAACATTGACCCCGAGTACCAACACGGAGGGCCTAAAAGACCACCTGACAGGGGATGGATAAGGACGTGTACCACTCGTACTCTAGAAGGCTTGCCCGTCATGGAAAGACATAAAGATAGAAGTCTATCCCTAATAGGGAAGATACAATTGTAATCCCGGATAACTACTTATCTGGCTAGAGGATAGAGTTAGGAATCCTACCTCGTAACCGACCAGGACTCTACCTTGTAACCCTGCCCCTCACTATATAAGGCGGGCTAGGAGCCCCTGGTTCGGCATCTCCATCATCATCTACATCTTCCTCTCCACACCCATCCATGGAGAGACATCTCCCTCCACATTGATCATCAGATCACATTATAATCCTAGAGCATATGATTAGGGTATTACCTCTATAGCGAGGGCCTGAACCTGTATAAAAAAGACCCCTGTCTTGTGCTACCATCGAGTTTGGATCTTGTGCATCGCCCCATATATAATCATTACCGATGATAACCCCTGGTTAGTTACCCGTCGACAGTTGGCGCGCTAGGTAGGGGGCAGCATAAAGATCATCTTCATCAAGCTCGATGGCATCGATCAAAAAAGTTTTAGTTCATCGGCCAGGCTTACCGCTTCGGGAGCCGACTACGTCATGAATGACTTCGACGACTCTACCTCTCGGATTCGGATCAGATACAATCTGGGAGGAACTAAAACAACACATCCCTCTCGGGTTGGGGAATGCTACGGCCATCTACTTGTGAGTAGTACGCCAAGGGCTCACTTCCCGACTCGGATACGGCAATGGCCCATAGACAGATTCTGGATGCGATCTTGTTTCTTCGATTCTCATTGATACAAATGGGATTTCAGGATGAGGCTGGATGCGTTAGAAAGATAATTTCATCAGCTTTCCATGCAACCCAAGAACGCTCAAAACAGTCATGGATGTGTTCGGGGCGTCCGTTTGAAGGCAGACTGCGTGAGAAGGTCACGAATCTCAGCAAGCTCGTAAAACCCATCTGCGGAGGTTGCAGCATACGGATAGACCATGATACACCTCCAAGGACATCAAGAATCAGCAAGGAGCTTCTCCAAACAATCGACGACCAACAGTTCTTCCGGACTCGGATTTGATCCAGTCTGAGGAGAACATCGACATCGCTTCGTTTGGACTCCCATTCGGGTTGAGAAACACCGCCGACACCTACTCCCGAGTGGTGTGCCGCATGACTCAATTGCCAACTAGGATACAACGAGGACTTAATCAAGGACTTCTACAACACTTTCTCAGGTTCGGACATTATCCAATCCGGGGGAGGAATCGACATCACTTCGCTCGGTCGTCCTTTCAGGTTATGAAACACCGCAGTTACTTATGCACGGATTGGTTCCCGACTTGGATACGGAGAGACTCAGACCGAATATTCTCGGGTGGTGACCACGGCTATCACAACGATTAACAGATTTATCATCGCCTTCATCCTCGGCAAGGCTTTTCACTTTGGGAGCATCGACTTCGTCACCGGCAAACTTCATCAAACTTGCGCTATCGGACTCGTACCAGATCCGATCTAAGGGCAACTTCAGCAACGACCGGCCCAGACTTCTCTTCAGGCTCAAGGACTCTGCCATCGCATACCAACGCGTAATGCGCCGAAGGCCTAAGCTTTCTCTTTTGGACTCGGATTAGATCCAATCCGGTGGAGACTTCACCAACACATCAATATCCACTCTTTCGGACTCGGACAAGATCCGATCCGGGAGGGAATTCAACAGCGCTTCACTCGAACTTTCGGTCGTGTTGTGGAATGCCACCGCCACCTACCGACGAGTAGTGCGCCAGGGGCTTAATTCCCGACTCGGATACGGTGAGGTCCCGATGGAGAACGAATCTCGGGTGGTGACTGTCATCAGCAGCAAATCACTCGGACTCGACGATCATGGTGTCCATCGTGCGACGCCGGCTTCATCAACCGCGAGACGAACGTGAGAAGAAGATGCGATCTGTTCTCGTTCATAATCTGGACGGAACTTGTATTGCGATTTCCCATTGACTTAGAAAGAGTTTTGGGGTAATATAAGATGTGTTGAAAAGCTTATCTTGTTATCTTTCCAACGAATCCAAGAAGACCTAAATCCGAGTTCAGATGCGATTGTGGCGCCTATTTGAAGACAGACTGCGCAGAGAGATCGAGAATTTCGGCGAGCTTGTAAAAGCTCGTCGGTGCCAGCCACGGCGTGAGGATTGGTCGTGCCACATCTCATGGGACGTTGAAGACCAGCGAGACCTTTCATCGACTTTTGTCAAGCTACACCAACGATGTGGAGATCATTTACGACCACGGCCGACATTGCTGACCACGGGCGAGACCTCGGAGAGTATGTGCTATTCGACGGTGACCACGGCGTGTACTACTCCGTGTTGATGGAGACTTGAACGACTACTTCCGCTACTCCGCAATATGCCTACGTCCGCGTCACAACCGTCCGAGTTTTCAGCTCGGCTGTACGCCATCGCGTGCCACGAGCGCCCGGTACGGCTACACGTATATGGCTCCAAGTCTACGGCATGGCGAAAAACTACTCGGCTGTACGTCTACGCCCGCGCTATGAGCGCCCAAGTTTTTAGCTCGGTTGTACACCATCGCACACCACGAGTGCCTGGTACGGCTACACGCCTACGACTCCAAGTCTACGGCTCGGTGACAAGCTACTCAGCTGTACGCTTACGCCTGCGCTATGAGCGCCCAACTCTTCAGCTCGGGTGTACGCCATCATGCACCACGAGTGTCCGGTACGGCTACACGCCTACGGTTCCAAGTCTACGACTTGGCGACAAGCTACTTGGCTACACGCCTATGCCCACGCTATGAGCGCCAAGTTTTCAGCTCGGCTGTAGCCATCGCGTGCCACGAGCACCCGGTACGGCTACACGCCTACGGCTCCAAGTCTACGGCTCGGCAACAAGCTACTCGGCTGTACGCCTACGCCCGCGCTATGAGCGCCCAAGTCTTTAGCTCGGCTATACGCCATCGCGCACCACGAAATCCCGGTACGTCTACACGTCTACGGCTCCAAGTCTACGGTTCGGCGACAAGCTACTCGACTACACGCCTATGCTCGCGCTATGAGTGCCTAAGTCTTCGGCTCGGCTGTACGCCATCGCGCGCCACAAGCGAGGGCTGTATTACCTCTACAGCGAGGGCCTGAACCTGCATAAAAAAACACTTCCTGTCATGTGCTACCATCGAGGTTGGATCTTGTGCATCGCCCTATATATAATCATTGCCGATGATAACCCCTGGTTAGCTACCCGTTGACAGTGAGATGGAATATTTCTACGTAAAAAAGTGCATTTAAAAACACCCCTATTCCTTCATTTCCAAATTATTACAAATATCAATTAATTGAGAGTTTGGATTCTTTACTAGAAAGTAAATTTCTAAAAATAAATTTATAAAAAACATACGGAGCTCAAATAAATGTCCAAAATAAAAATATGTTGAATCCAAATATGAAATAAAATATAATGTATGTGCGTAAACTTGTCTGCAAACAATTATATTTGTGTTAGCATGTCTTTTATTGATTAAATGAATCAAGTATTTATGAAATATTAGAACTGCTTATGGAATGGAAAAAATTACTTCTTCGAAAAATGGAGAAATCAAGAAAAATAAAAGAAGCAACTTTGAATCTGAATCTATAACTTCAAATTCAAAGGTCCAACTGGCATCCTTCTATTTTCTTAGTTTCCTCTGTTTTTTCCACAATCCAAACTATTTTTGCTAAATACTCCCTTCGTTTTTTTGTTTGACGTCTTTGACTTTTTGACATGTCTTTGACCATTCGCCTTATTCAAAAATTTAGTGTAAAGATGTAAAAAATAAGTCATATTTAAAGTATCTCTATTGATAAAATAAATCATAACAAAATAAATGATATTTGCAAAATTGTTTTGAATAAGACAAATGGTCAAAGGCGTGTCCAAAAGTCAAAGGCGTCAAACAAAAAAATGAAGGTAGTAATTGATTTATTGAATTGATAAAAGGCAATATAAAACAAATATATTTGTTGGCATATATGTTTCCACGAAAATATAATATTTTCATTATATATATTTGGATTCTACACATTTATCTAAATTTGTAGATATTTTCATTTTATCTTTCTGAGGTTCCTATCATTTTATACAATTTATTAGTTTTTTATTTATTTTTTAGAAAACCTATATGACTAGGACACCAATGTAAGGCAAAACTTGGGTGGATTTCGGTCGAGGGTATTTTTTAACCTCCACTGAAAAACATAAGTAGTGTATAATGAAAACATAGTCAAAGTATTGTAGAAACATTCGGTTTTTTACGAGGAAGCATGATGCTTATACTGTCGAAACATCGTAACAGGAAACAACGCCATGATCAAACATGGACAGGGTACTAATGGATCATGGGCAAAGGTATTCTTCTTTTCAGCTAAAATTAGCAGTAGACTCTCGATAGGAAGCTTGAAGAGCCAAAAAAAATGTTCAAAAATGTTTTTAGAAACTTTATAAAAACAATTCAAAAGCTTAAAAAAAGGATGTAGAAGGCTACAACGTTTGACTTATGAATAAATAACAAATTTTCAACAATAGCTTTAAATTTTATTTTCGGTTGGTAAGAACAATTCCAAAGTATTAACAAAAATATGGTCAAAGTACAAATAAAACATGAGTATCGATGAACGTCATGCGAATATTCTCAAAATACTGATAAAAATGGCAAAATAGTTTATGAAACACCATCGAAGCGAGTTTCCATGGCTATTCAAACATTTTCATTCTATACAAGTAAATATTTCATGAAAGAAAACATCATTTCACGAGAGCAAAACCAACATTTCACAAGGACAAAAATGGCATGGAGGGGACCGGACTAGCCATGTCGCTAGAGTTCTTACACTCATGCATGCCACGACAACTTGATTTGCAGCTTGTCTCTACCTGCCTAGAGCTCGATCTTGTCATCGCATCCCGTTGAGAGAACCAAAAGAGTTGTTGCCTCAGATCCAGTTATGAATGGAGAAAGGGTCGAAGAGAAATGGATGGGGAGTCTGTCTTCCCCGTCAACAGGTGAGAGAGAGGAGGGATGAGAGGGAGGAGGTCATGGGGAATGGAGATAGGTGGAGGGCTAGGCAGGAGAGAAAAAGGGGTGGGAGAGGACAAGAATGAGAAAGAGAGGGAGAGGATTGTGCGTATGAGAGGTCCTTATCCATGGGCGAGTGTATGACGTGGACAGACGACGTCCTCATCTTTGCTTTTCGCTTATTTATTAATTAGAAACTCTCTAAAAGATATAGGCTTCCAAAATAAGGATAGACTTCAATGATTAATTGTTAAAATAAACTATTTGGGGCTTGAGAGCACAATACCCAAATATGGGCATACAAACTTTCTAACTTTAGATCTCTATACCTCTTTATACACATTCCTTAAACAACTATTCATTCTCTAATTTTTTTTTACATTTTTCCAACAACGTCTCCAAATTCACACTTAATAGTAAATATATAGGGTGATGAGAGAAAATAACTCATTGATGTTGCATATCATACTAGCAATGTTCGCGTCAATTCCAATCTCATAAATTTTTGCATTCTTTCTATAATCAATATGTTGCACATGACAATGTTGTGAAAATAACATAATGATGTTGCATCTTCTCTTCTGTTATTGTCATCACATAGTTAGGCCTTGTTGTGGAGCCCTTCTCTATGTGGAGCGTCTCCTAGCCATCAGTAGGGGTGAAAATGAGCTGAGCCCGAGCGAGCCAGTCAGCCGGCCTCTGGCTCGGCTTGGCTCGTAAGTTACCGAGTCGAGCCCGAGCCAAGCTGAGCAAAGGGTCCGAGCTGAAAAGCAGGCTCGCTAGTGGCTCGCGAGCTACTCACGAGAGCTCACGAGGCAGGGAAAACATTGGTCTCCCAACCTTATAAGACATTATCCAATGCAAAATATAAGTTAGCATTGTACATATGAGTATCAAAATGACCTGTGCATGCATATATGGGTTTTGGGCTATTTTATGGGCCCTTTTGGAAATAGGATACGCCATTTTCTAATGCTTAAGAGATGGAATAAATAGCATAAGCATGTAAACGAGCCAAAGCGAGCTGAGCCCTAGCGTGCTATCCTTTGGCTTGGCTCAGCTCGCTAATGGCCACGAGCTAGAAATGGGGCTCGGCTCGTGCTCATTTACAAATAAGCCGAGCATGACCCGAGCTTTTAGCGAGTTGCGCCCGAGCAGCTCGCGAGCTTCGAGATAAAGTTCCAACCCTAGCCATGAGGCACTAAATTAAGAGAGAAGCACACTTTTGCCCCCTAAACTTATAGCAATGTTCCACTTAGCCCACTTAACTTGAAATTTACTTTTTTTCGACCCTTAAGTTGTATACGTTTGTACCACAGCTCATCAGCTTGAATCTGTTTGCACCAAAACCCCAAAACCATTAGACATGTTGTTAACGGGGCCAAAAAAATAAATTTCAAGTTCAGTGAGACAGAAAGTAATTTCAAGTTCATATATTTGGTGCAATTTTAAGGAGGAAAATGGTACATATCTCTAATATTTAACTATGTTGGAGCCGCTGGGATCCAACCATCTTATGTTCCGTAGCGATCAGGCTCCCTCAAGTTCAACTCCTGGTCTCGAACCTATGCTCCATTTTCCTGCTACATCCACAGACCCTAACCGAAGCCACAAACCAAGGTCTAAGGCCCAACTCAACCCAAAATACCAGCATGATAGGTTTTGACCACTACACCTTTAAGTTGTGCTCCCAACGGCTGATAACCAATGTGGGACTAAACCTAACAATCTTCCCCTATCACACACCAGGTAACCCAGACCAACAATCATGCAAACTCTCAATTAAATACCTTGGGACCGCCGTAGGCTTCGCCAAGGGGACCGCTTTCCTCCTTCATCTTCAACTAGGCAATTGAGCCCCTCGCCCCTCGGCTAAACCTGGCGGTTGAATCAGGAACCATCGCCAAGCTTGGTGGCCCAAACCATTACACCCAAATCTCCATGTTTGCTGACGATGCAGCAATCTTCCTCCTGCCCTCCAAAGATGATGTCTTCACCCTGGCTGTCATTCTGAGGGAATTCGGCAACATCATCGGCCTTCGAGCCAACTTCTCTAAGAACCAGGTTGTCCCTATCAATTGTGATAGGCTCTACCTCGACCACGTCCTTCAAGACCTACCAGCAACTCAAACCAACTTCCCCATTAAATACCTCGGGATGCCGCTCTTCGTCAGGCGCCTCCGGCACGTCCACTTCCAACCCCTTATCGACAAGGTCGCCTCTAGGTTGGCGGAATGGCGAGGTCCCCTCATATCAAAAGGTGGGCGTCTCACGCTGAGTAAGGCGGTTCTGAGGCTCTACCAACCTTCGTCATGTCCGTCCTTAAACCGCCAAATTCGGTCATCCGGAACATTGACTCCCTCCGCAAAAGCTGACTTTGAAGGGGCACTGGTGCCCCAGGCGGTGATGGCCGTGTTAACTGGAGCACAGTTTGCTCACCGCCCGTGTTGGGGGGTCTTGGGGTGCTTGACCTCTCTCGCTTCTCTAGAGCCCACAGGCTGCGTTGGCCTTGGCTCAGCAGACAGTCACCCAGCCCCGCCTAGGCTCCCAAGCACTCCGCCACCTCCGATCTCGACAACACCCTCCTCCGAGTTGGAAGCAAAGTCATCCTTCACAACGGCACCTCTACCTCCTTCTAGGATGACCATCGGCTGGCTGGTGCTGCCCCACAACACATCGCACCCGGTCTTTTTGGGCCTCGGCAAGGAAGAATAGATCGGTTCACGAGGCCCTCTCGAATCACACCTGGATCTCAGACCTCCGCACAATCTCACCCCCCAACTGATCCCAGAGCTGGCCTCACTCCTCCGCAAGATGACTTAGGTTCAACTAACGCCTGAGGAACCGGACCTCTTTCCTTGGCGCTTCACTGCAGACGGGCAGTTCTCAGTCCAGTCGGCATACCTGCTGCAATTCATGGGGCGTGTGCACAAACCAGACTTCAGGAGGGTGTGGAAGCTGTGGGCCCCTTCCTAGTGGAAATTCTTGCTTTGGACGCTCTTGCACAGACGAGTCTTCATGGCCGACGCCCTGCTACGCCAGCAGCTCCCGAATGAATACTTCTGCCCTCTCTGCAGGCGCAATCTGGAGACTCCCGAGCACCTTTTTCTCCAATGCACCTTCAGCTGCATCATCTGGGCCCGGCTGGCGTCCTTGCTTAATGCCCAACCCCTCGACCCCGTCGGGTGGGCAAACACTGATTGCTTCAATGCCTGGTGGTCCAACGACATCCTTCAGGGCGGCGCTTCTGCAGGGTTTCTCTCAATCACCTTTGCCACCATCTGGCAGATTTGGCTCGAACGCAACAACAGGCCGACAGACCTACCGCCTTCTTCCTTAATCTGCTTCTAGATAACCTGCGCCTTTGGAAGGCTACGAGCACCCCCTTTGTAATTAGTTAGACCGACTTTCGGGCCCATGGGGGAGGGACCATTGTCTCCCCCCACTCTGTAACTTCTCTTCATTAATACAAAGGCAGATCTTCTGCATCTTGCTAAAAAACAATCATGCAACCCTAAAGAAGTTTTAGATTTTAGACCTAAAACTCTGATATCACTTGCTAGAAACACAAGCTTGATACAATCTAGCACTATAAGAATCGTGCAAAATCTCGACGGCCAAAACTAGTCTCGACGGCCACAATAAAGCCGTCGATATAAGTCACGTACTCTCGACGGCCGCGTGCGAGCCGTCGTTATATGAAGTTAGTCTCGATGGCCAGAACAAAGTCGTCGAGATAAGGTTGCCCAAGCCCCCGCGTGCGCATTTTCCTGGTTTTCGCAAAGGTGGGAAAACATCCTTCTCGACGGCTACACCTAAGCCATCGAGAATTGTGTATGGGCCGGCCCATCAGTAATAGCTGTTCAGGACTCAATCTTGACGGCCAGATGTTGGCCGTTGATATTATTTCATTTGCTCTACTGGTGGGCTGGCCCATATATTTTTTCAATTTTTTTAAAATATTTAATAATTTGCAGAGATGTTTATTTACCAATTTAGTTAAAATGTATATAACTTAAAAACAAAATGTGAAACATTCTCAATTTTTGTAAAAAATAGATAATGGTACAAAATGTTATCATGTTGCATCCTATTTTTAAAATATTTTTGTATTTATAAATAATGTAACATATAATATATATATTTTTAAAACTAATAAATTGTACATAATTTTTTTAAAATGGTATAATTTGTTACATTCCAATGCAATGATCTATGTACAACGGTGTTCCGATTAAATGGTGAAAACGTAAAAATTATATTATCCCTCTCACCCAATTTCATAAACTATATAGAACGCTAACTAATACTCTGGCTGATATAACCCTTTACATATGTAACTCCTTTTGCGGACATAATTTGAGCATACGAATTTTCATGGTGGTAAATTTTCATGCCGTAAACAATATTAGCCATTACACAACACCAAATATTTTTTCAATTTATTTTAAAAAATTAAATAGCTCGGTTGACCACCGAAAGGGCTGTGCTGTACGAGCCGTTGGGATAGGAGTCATTCTCGACAACATTCCTAAAGGCGGTCGAGAAAGGCAATAATTTACGATGGTAGTCAACGAAAACCGTCGCGATAGATATTTCTCGATGACCAGAGATTATGAGCCGTCGAGATAGTGGCGGCTAGCCACCTGATGGATAGGGGGCTATCTCGACGGCCCAAGGCCGTCGAGACAAACAGGGCCCACCTGACCACATGTTGTTTTGACGTGTTTTCTCGATGGCTTATAGCCGTCGAGAAAACACGGGCCTAAGACACCGTGTCTTTTGAGCCTGTCTCGACGCTCTCCAGCCGTCGAGATAAACCGGACCCCAGGCACTGTGTTTTTTGAGTCTGTCTCAACGGCTTGCGGCCGTCGAGAACATGCGCTCGAGATAACGTGCGACGCTTCAGATTCTGTCACGTGGAACACACCGACTGGACGGTGTCTTTTCAGGTTGTCTCGACGGTTGGAGGCCGTCGAGAATGGGAAAATTTCTTATATGACACCCAATTGGAGTGCTTGTTTCTATTAGACACTAAATTGTATTCTAATTCCTGAGAGACACTCCAATTGCTAATTTTTCACTTTTATGACATTACGATAGTTTTAGAGTACTTAACCTATATGTTAATGATTTTTAGAGGAGAAAAGACCAAAATGCCCTCATTTTCACCATTATTGCAAAAAATTATTTAAATAATCTTTTCTCACTTTGCAAAATTTCTTCCGAAACAAGTTTTAGTTTTTATCATTATTGCAAAAATAGTTTTGATGCAATGAAATGCACTTTTGGTTTTAAAAAATATTTTTAATTGTCATTCACAATTTTATTTAAAAAAGTTTTTTCGGTTTTTTAAATTGACAGACTCATTTTTAGATTATTAAAAATGAGGTTGTCACTTGAATGACGGGTGAGAAGGGAATTGGGCTGGGTTATAAAAGGGTGAAAATGAGGGCATTTTGGTCTTTTCTCCTATAAAAATCATTAACATATAGGTTAAGCACTCTAAAAGTGAAAAATTAGCAATTGGAGTGTCTCTTAGGAATTAGAATACAATTTAGTGTCTAATAGAAACAAGCACTCCAATTGAGTGTCATGTAAGAAATTTTCCCATCGAGAATGTGCGCTCCCCAATGGTCGTGTGGGGTAGGCTAGTTTTCTCGACAGCCGTCAGCCGTCGAGATAGCTCACGACATTTCGCATTGTGACACGTGGAGTGCTGCAGTTGGGCCATGACGGGTGAGAGCTTTCTCGACGGCTGGTGGCCGTCGAGAATAGCGAATATAAGGGCACCCGCATTGGGACTTAGGCAATTTTTGCCTCAGTCCCATGCCCACTAGTCGTCCCACTCCACCCGAGCCACCGCCCCGCCCGCATCGCCGCCCTGTCTCGCCCGAGCCGCCGCCCGCGCTGACGCCAGTGCCGCCGCTCCGTGTCGACCGCGCCTCCCGCGTTGCCCACGCCGTCGCCAAAAGCTGTGTATTGCTTAACAGTCTCGTAAAAGAAGGAGGTATTACTTTGGTTTCAGAATAGACTAAAGTTTTTCGATGCGTATGCGTCAAACTTCAGGCGAGGCGTAAACATCACTCAAAGGAAGATAAATGGAATGAAAAGCCACGACTTTCACATATTCATGCGAGACCTCGTACCCGTCGTGTTACGAGGTTACGTACCTGACAATGTCTAGAAAGCGCTCAGTGAACTGAGTTTCTTTACAGAAAGTTATGTGCTAAGGAGATCAACAAGGATGATATGAGGAAGCTTGAGGATGATATCGCCGTGCTCATGTGCAAGTTAGAAAAGATTTATGTTCCCGAGTTTTTCAATCCAATGCAACATTTGCTCGTGCATCTACCTTATGAAGCTCGACTTGGGGGACCAGTACAATATAGGTGGACGTATCCTATAGAACTACAAGCAATTGAAGACCCGGATGTCGAAGAAAAACAAGAGGTTCAAGAAGATCCTGATGACGTGGGATCGTTAAACGAAGATATTATGGATGTCGATGATAATTACTGCTAGATATTATAAATATCCAAGGTTACATGTGCGTACTAAAATATCTCACTTTCAATTATTTTTTAATATTTGCATTATTTATTTGACTAACTATTCCTTAATTTTCAAATGCAGGATATGCCGCCGCGCAAGTTCGTCAACCCCTCGCGGCATGCACAGGAGGAGGAGGAGGCCTCTGAGCCCGGATAGGAGCTAGCTTTGACGCAAGAGAGTGGAGCTAGTGTGTCCCGGGTAGGAGATAGCCAGGGAGGGTTGTCCTCTCAAGCAAGCAAGAGGACAAGGGGCACAAACAAGGTGAGGGCCGCACCGCCTCAGCAGTCTGGGCGATCGGCGATCCAGATTGATGGTGACAGGTACACATTTTTGTAGCAAATTACTTTTTTGACATTGTCGATTTTAATTACATAAACCTATTACACCTTTCTTTTAAATGTGCAGCAACATGTCCACGGTGGATGTCAGCGAGAGACATTAGCCTGGGACAGCGCTTGGCACCCTGGCGAGGCAGTACTACCTTGGGTTGATAACCCAGGACGGGACGGCGAGACCAGCGTACAGCTAGGACAACAATAGGCTAGCCCCGCATGGGGATAGCATTGCCGCGGATCAGGTCATCTGTGAGTTTTGGGTAAGCTACACAATAACTGAAACATCTATTTATTTTTACTTCTAACCATATCTGTTGTTATACCCTATTTCAGCTCAGGTTCGCTCCGCAAGAGGGACTTCAGCAGTCTGATTTTGCTCCTTCATCGAAAGGATGACGAAGCAGTGGGTACAGGACATGATGTCCAATGCCCGTGTCACGGCTGTTCAGGAGTACCACAGGTCAGTAGCCTTTACTCACAATACATTTAAGTTTCATGTGTTCGTTACTAATTTTCACATTTCCCTGTTTTTGTAGGAGACAGGAGCAGCAAAACCTCACGCCCCAGTCGGCTCGTCAATTGTATTTGACGGCCGATCAATACAACAAGGTCCGTTCTGAGTGGTGTTAGCAGGACGCCTGGGAGGCTATAGGTAGGAACTGGGACAGCCCCGAGTGGATGGAAAAGTCAGAAAAGGCAAAGAAGAATAGAGGCGTTAAGGACTACAGATCTAACACCGGGAGGTGGTCGATCGCGCAGTTGGCGAAGAAACTGGTAATATAAAAAATTTTACTCGTCATCACTTTAAATTGTCGTACTAACACATGTCTGATCATATTATAATTTAGTTGGTCAAGACGGGAGTTAGACCCAGCCCGATGTATGTGTGGAAGCAGGCCCACATGAAAAAGGCGCCGCTTGGTGGACAACTGATATTGGATCCCCATGCATATCTCCGTTTGGTAAGTGTCGACAACATTGTTCAATACAACTATCTTATATTAATTTATTTGTATGATTTTGACTATCACAACGGCATGTAGGAGTGTCATAAGGATGCTTATAGAGAGGAGCATGGGGAGGAGAGCAATCCAGAGGAGGCTCCCCTCAATCCTCATGTGATTCATAAGCACATGGGGGGCAAGGCTCACAGGCGGCTGGCGATCGGTGGCGACCACATATGGTAAGATATCTTTCGTAAACTTGTATATTATGATTGCAACATAAAAACTGATTGCTATATTATACATGTTGCAGGTCTTCAGAGTACATGCCCGAGGTTCGGGCTAGCCAGAGCGGGGGTGAGACCCGTCGCTAGTTCGAAGAGCGCCTGCAGAGGGAGAGGGAGCAGCAACAGAAGAAGCACGAGGAGGAGCGGGCCCATGATAGAGAAATGATAAGGGCCATGCAGAAGAGCTTGAGGGCAGCGCAGGAGGACTACGACAGAAGGCTGCGACAGCTTGAGGCATCCGTCGCTGGGTAACGCATTGGCACTTCAATTCATTTTTATAGATGCACATCTTATCAGGTGTACCAACGAAATCAAATATATGTGCATGCAGGTCTAAGTGGTCACGCGGGGCTTGTAGGCAGCTCCTAGAGCTAGGTAGGGACTGCGGGTCCCTACACAGGTGGCCCGGCCGTCTACGGTAGCCACCCAGCCCCTCTAGGCACCTATGTTGGCTAGGGCGGCTACGCTGGACAGACGGCACCACCATCGGGTGCCTACGGGACCCAGCCAACATTCGTCCCCACGCCCAACTACCCAACGTCGAACGTCCCTGGTTCCGTAATCCAGCAATAAGTCACTTGTGCCAAATCAATACACTGTCGCATAGTATATATATCTCAAATGCTTAATTGAAAAATCTCGCAGGGTTTGGGTTCTGCCATGTCTACACCTCTGTCCTTCGTGCCATATCCTCAGGACGATGCGCAGCAGAGCGAGGACGCCTTCGGGAACATGGCCGCCAACATCGCGGAGCAGCTCTTCGGCACCCCACCACGGCAGCCGTGATGTTTGTATGTTCGAGATATTGTCGGAGATATTGTGATTGTGATGTTGATATTGTCGAAGATATGGTATTAATTTGTGTTATATTGATACTGCTGGAGATATATATGTGTATCCAGCTGCAAAATTATTGTGTTTTTTTACAATTTCTATTTTTTTGCTGGTCTATAATCATTCTTGACGGCTAGGGCTTGGCCGTCGAGAAAGGTGTCCATGGCCCCACCTGCCAGCGCAGGGCATGGCCGGGTCCAGCTGCGTCGGAATAATTAATCTCGACGGCCATGCAGCCGTCGTGAGAAACCTATTGGGCTGGGCCGCGGGGCCGTGTGGCCTGCCAAGGATCAATCCGAAGCCGTCGAGAAAAGTGCCTCCATCTCGTCGTGTCTGGCCTGCGTGCATTTCACGACGGCTGGCCCGAGGCCATCGAGACAGACAATCTCGACGGCCGGACCGTCAAGATAGACCTTCTCTCTCGACCACACTATCTCGACGGCCGACCGTCGAGATTTATCTTTCTCGACGGTTACCACATCTTTCTCGACGGCTTTGGCCGTTGAGAATTTGCGCGATCCGCGTGGTGTACACACGTTTAGTAGCGTAGTTCAGCTATCGCATACATATTCAAAAATCAAAAATCAAAGGAAATGAATCATAGTTACGTCCGACCTATAGCATCTTAAGCAGGTTACGTTCGACCTGTAGCATGAGCCAAGGGGAGTGAGTATAATGTCTTTAATTGTTCGTCTTAAATTTAAAGACGCTTTTATTCTTTTGAGATGATACTGCTATCAAGACTTTAACATTTTAAGAAAACAGATCCAAATATTCCCCTTACTAGTTCCATTTCATTTGCAATAAAATTACACTTTTACACTTTTATGCAATGTGTTGGTACTCTCTTCGTTCCAAATTATAGTTCACCGTTGACTTTAAATATTCTATTTGACCATTCGTTTTATATTCAAAAAATATATGTAAATATTATTTATTTTGTTGCGATTTGTTTTACTATTAAACATATTTTAAGCATAACTTATATTTTTTTCGTGCTAGACGTCTTCAAAAGTCAATAGTGAACTATAATTTAGAACGGAGGGGGTAAGATTTTGCATATTATGCATATTATGTCTTTTTTTCGGCCGTGACACTTTAAGGATTTGCATCAGGTGCTACCTTTTTGGGCTTAAAATTTGTCTCGGGTTTGCACTTTTCTTTTCTTTTTTTTCTCAGAATTTTCATCAGGTGCCACCTTTTGGCTTACAATTTGGGCTTAAAATAGGATGACACTCTAAATTGTGGAAACTCAGAAATTTGCAGCGCTGAAACAAAAGTCTACAATCGTCGTCCGTTGAAGATCGTGGGGTTGCAACGAAATCGACCGAAAGTTCTCCTTTTCTTTTCGGTCGCCTTGGCAATGGCAACGGTCAGTCCAAATGTCCAATACTAAAAGTAGCAAAAAAAGAAAAAGAAAAAGAAAAAGAAGTAGAAGCGTAGAACATCCGGGACAGACGGATTTTCCATGCACAATTTATTCATGCTTCTTCAGTAGTTCCAGCTGATGATCTTACCCACTACAGAGACAGACTCATATGCAGCAGAGCACTAGCAGAGCTTACAAATACATACATAACATGTACACACGCGCGGCACCCATCGATCTTCGTGGATGGAGAGGATCGTCTAGCCATTAACGATGACACCCCCTGCAAGCGAATCAAGACCAAATGGAATCAATCACGCAGATGCACGCAGCACCGAGATCAATTAGTCGGTGAGTACGTACCATTGACGTGGATCATCTGGCCGGAGATGTGGCAGGAGTCCTGGTCGCTGGCGAGGAAGACGAAGCTGGGCGCCACCTCGGCGGGCTGGCCGGCGCGCTGCATGGGCGTCTCGGAGCCGAAGCTCGCCACCTTCTCCTCGGGGAAGGAGGCCGGGATGAGCGGCGTCCAGATGGGCCCCGGCGCGACGCCGTTGACGCGGATGCCCCGGCCGGCGAGCGCCAGCGCGAGCGCCCGCGTGAAGGCCACGACGGCGCCCTTGCTGGCCGTGTAGTCGAGCAGCGCGGCGTTGCCCTTGTACGCGTTCACGGACGCCGTGTTGATGATGCTGCCGCCGCGCGCCATGCGCGGCACCGCGTGCTTGCAGGTGAGCGCGAAGCCGAAGAAGTTGGTGCGGAACACGCGCTCCAGCTCCGCCTCCGCCACCTCCTCGATGCCCGGCCGCACGTACTGCTCCGCCGCGTTGTTCACCAGCACGTCGATGCGGCCGCCGTACGCGCCGGCGACCTCCTCCACCGCCCGCCGGCACCCGTCCTCGTACCCGAGGTCCGCCGCCACCGCCATCGGCTGCTCCCCCGCCGCCGCGATGCCTCGGAGCGCGCGGAGCGTCTCCTCCGCGTCCTTCTCCTCCCGCCCCTTCACGTAGGTGAAGGCCACCGTGGCGCCCTCCAGCGCGAAGCACAGGCACACGGCGCGCCCGATGCCGGAGTCGCCGCCGGTGACCAGCGCCACCTTGCCCTGCAGCTTGCCCGCCGCCTTGTACCGCTCGGTGATGGCCTCCGGCCGGGGGTCCATCAGGTGCTCCTTCCCCGGCTGCGACTCCTGTTAGCAAATATTGCAAAACAAAGATCGAACACGAGACAAGATTTTTACGTGAAAAACCCTTGCGGAAAAAAACCACGGGCGCCGACCGGCGAAATCCACTATATCAGATGAGAGTACAAAACGCAGGGGAATAACAATTGAGGCTACTATTCCCGTGCGGCTTACAAGAGGTATATATAGAGTGGACAAAACTGACTGCAGTCAAATACGGAAACAAATCCGCTAATTACCATGACCGAACCGTGGGCCCTCCAGACGTCCCCACAAGACTCACGTTAGAATTCGGATCATATTTCAACAAACTCCACCTTGAGACAAATTCCCATCTTGTAGCAAATGAAATATCATCAATCAACTCACTTCAATAATAAAAATCACCGTGCGCCAAAAGTCACTAGGACTTAAACTGTAACACCAACTAAGCTTGAGCAAAGCTCAAACTTAATAGCAGGAACTGCCTTTGTCATCATATCAGCAGGATTATCATGAGTACTGATCTTGCATACCTTAATGTTACCTTGAGCAATAACATCACGAATATAATGATATCTGACATCAATGTGCTTTGTTCTTTCATGAAACATTTGATCCTTTGTAAGACATATAGCACTTTGACTGTCACAGAATAAATTTATGCAAGATGAATCTCCACAAAGCTCAGAATACAAACCTCTTAACCAAGTAGCTTCTTTACATGCTTCAGAAATAGCCATGTATTCAGCTTCAGTGGTGGATAAAGCAACTGTAGCTTGCAAAATTGCTTTCCAACTAACGGCACAACCACCAATAGTAAAGACATAACCAGTGAGAGACCTTCTCTTGTCCAAATCAGCAGCATAATCAGAATCAACATATCCAATAAGTCCATCTCTAGTCTTACCGAACTGCAAACTAGCATTAGAAGTGCCACGCATGTACCTGAAAATCCATTGTACAGCCTTCCAATGTTCTTTGCCAGGATTAGCCATGTATCTACTGACCAAACTCATAGCATGAGACAAATCAGGACGAGAACAAACCATGGCATACATTAATGAACCGACAGCACTAGAATAAGGAACTTTGGACATATACTCAATTTCTTCATCAGAATCAGGACATTGAGAAGATGACAATTTAAAATGAGGAGCAATAGGAGTACTGACTGGTTTTGCATCATGCATATTAAAGCGACGAAGGACTTTATCAATGTAACTTTGTTGGCTAAGATATAACAGACCAGACTTTCTGTCCCTTGTAATCTCCATGCCTAGAATTTTCCTTGCTGCACCTAGATCCTTCATCTCAAACTCACTACTTAATTGTGCCTTTAAAGTAGTGATCTCCTTCTTACTCTTAGCAGCAATCAACATATCATCAACATATAACAATAAGTATATAGGTGACCCATCAACAAATTTAATGTAAACACAGCTATCAAATTCAGACCTTTTAAAACTGTGTGCGAGCATAAAAGAGTCAAACCTCTTATACCATTGTCTCGGGGATTGCTTTAAACCATAAAGAGATTTCTTTAACTTGCAAACAAAATTTTCTTTACCAGGAACAATGAAACCTTCAGGTTGGTCCATGTAAATTTCTTCCTCCAGTTCACCATGCAAAAATGCAGTCTTTACATCTAACTGCTCAAGCTCAAGATCATGCATAGCCACAATACTAAAAAATGTACGAATGGAGCTATGTTTCACAACCGGGGAGAAAACATCATTATAATCAATACCTGGTATCTGACTGAAGCCTTTAGATATTGTTCCAATAGGCTAAACCAATTGTTTTAGTATGCTATATATATTGTTTCAACAGGCTAAACTAATTGTTTCAACATGCCAGACATATTGTTCCAATAGGCTAAACTAGTTGTCTCAACAGGCTACATATATTTGTTCCAATAGGCTAAACCAACTGTTTCACTTGGTTATACGTCCACTAGGCAACATTAATTGTTTCAGCAGACTAACCATATTGTTTAAACAGGCTAAACTAATTGTTTCATAAGTATAACAAATTGCTTCAGTAACTTTTTTATAGCAACTTTGGTCTTGTTTTGTTCGTAAAAATGCGAGAAACGCAGTGGTGCAAACGGTTCGTGCATTGGAGCAACCAGTCAAAATCTATGGCCGTCGAAAGAGAAAACTGAAAAGAATCTTTTCGCTGACGTCAGCGCTGACATCACTGCATGCATGCAAGCAGGAGGCTTTTTCACGAGTTCGCTGCGTGCGACGTTGCGGTGGGCTGGGCCGGGGCAGCGTCTGACGCGCGCGCGCGTCGGACGTCCGTCCCCAAGTCCACGCCATATTTTAAATATAATTTAGATTTTTATATATTTGTAATAAATTTTTTAATAACACGAATGGTAAAACGTTCGTTCAAAAGTCAACAGTGACTTCTTCTCTCGAACGGAGGGAGTATTAGTTTAGGCCGGCATGTAAGTGTGTTCAAACACACGCCTACACATCTGATCACTACCAGGGAAAGGAGCTGTACAAGCGGCAAAAACCGCAGGCAAATAATATTGGGGGAGGTGGAATTTGAACCAAGGACCTCATGACTCACACAGCTAGCCAACCCACCCACGCGTGATATCCAATGAGATAGGGGGAGCTTTCCTTTTATCTATTCGAAAAAGGACTCTCTAGAAGCGATTGGGGCTATTAAACCACTTATAAAAGCAAGCATCCTAAGCGGTTTGTGTGCCCAACCGCTTCTAGAGCCCTAGCAGCGGTTGGGGACATGAACCACTTAAGATTCTTGATCTTTAGAAGGAGTTCGTGCCCCCAACCGTTTATAGAGGTCCACTCCTAGCTTGGGGCTGGTTTGGGGCTATTAAACCGCTTGTAAAAGTCCGCTCCTTTTTTTTCAACCGCTTAGAAAGGTCAGTTCCCTGGTAGTGGATAATCAACGCAAACTCTAAACCCACGGGCTCACCGCCGAGGTAAGCAACAGAAACTCTTAGCAAAACTTCAAGCTTAAACGGTGAAACCGTCAATAATACTTTATCACTGCCGTTCCTAAATAAACCGAAAGTAATGAGACGGTACAAAAGGAGTGTTCTATAGTAGTGCTTAAAACATTGCACAAAAGGGCACATTTGTGCCGGTTCAAAACTGGTCATATGTGCCGATTTTTGAACCAGCAAAAAAAGTTATTTCTACCGGTTCTACCTATGAACCGGCACAAATAATCGGTTTTTGTGCTGGTTTGGGGCTAGAATCGGCACGTATGAGGTTTTTTCAAAACGCAATTTTGGACATACAAAATTAGTGAAAAAATGGCAACAGCACGCTATTTCACTTGAAGTTTAAATGTTGGCTTGCTTATGAGTCAAATTCAAGACCTTCTCACTCCAACCTTGCCATTCTAATGATCCCACCCCATGTCATGTTTTGATTAGAATAATGTCGGCGATTAGGAACAAGATTCTCGGTCGAGCTTAATTTTGATTGCGGGACCAGAGAGCCTCCTTTTTGCCGCAATTTGAACTTATAAAAAGTCGAAGAGATCTTGACGCAAAACACAGAAAAGAGACACGGAGAGTTTTTTTTATCCTAATTCAGGACTCCCGGGCAAGAAATAATAGCCCTATGTATGCTTCTTTACTATAATCAAGAGATCATAGTACAACATTTGAGCGAGAAAAACCCTAAATAGGATCTTTCCCTGGAGAAAGACAGCACGATGATGATGAAGCGTGATAGTAAAGTCGATAGTTGTGTCGAAGTTGTTTTGGACATGGATGCCCTGCCCTCGCGTCAGTATAAATAGCCTCCACCTACGCGAGATGTGTCATGCATGGCAACTGATCTCTAGAAATCCAACATGTGTCAGTACCGTCTTGGAACCCTAGTGTGTCCCTCTATCACAGGTCAAGCTGCATCACGAGGTATCGTATAACTTCGTATAATGTATGCTATACGAAGTTATTACGTCTAGCGGCCGCCTCATGATCCATCGCGGACTGCTGATCCGCCATTGCCGCCTGAAGAAAGGTCGAAGAACTTCGAGCCGAAGCTAGCGCACCCCCTACCTGGCGCGCCACTGACGGCGTGCTCACCGCTCAACCACTGCGGATCACACCCCTGGTCAGATTTCTTGTCTTGCTAGCCTTTCGGCCGAGCTCGATTCGATTGAGCACTGAACGCAGCGAGGAGCAACACACCGGGATTACCCAGGTTCGGACCCCCTTCACGGGTAATAGTCCTACTCCTGCTGAGCCTTAGCTCTTTGGTTGTGGTTGAATGGAATGTGTTTTTTACAGAGAGTTTCGGACGCACGTACGCAAGTACAACGCGAACCCTCCTCCCCCCTCTCTCGTTTTCTCTCTCCACCCCTTTTATACAAGCCTTGAGCCGGCGGAGAGGGCCGAGGGGTAGGCAGTACAGTGCCTTTGGTACAGTGACACGACACGACAGTAGAGGCGAAAACGTGCTGGTACTATGCCGCACGGCGCCGCCCTCGCGTGCATCGCAAGTGGCCTCTGACCCGCACAGTCACGCCAGTGAGGCTGCGGGCGGGGCCCAGTCTGCTCCTCCTGACGCGGGCGGCGATCTCAAGCAAACCTTCTCTCTGCCGGTCAATTCTTCTGCGCCACAGTGACAGCTGCTCGGACCGGCAGGGGTCACTGTAGCGATAATCATATCTTCAGCTGTCTATCCGCGCGTGATGTCGCATTAAATGCGCTCGTCCTTCGCTGCAGGGGGAGCCTTCGACCAGAAGACTCCTTTCGGGATGTTCCCTGCCACACGGGCCCCACCCGACGCGCGGGGCCCTCGCCTCGTCTTTAGAGGGGGCTCGCCCATGCGCCCGCCTGGCGCGTGGGGCCCTCGTCTCGTCTTCAGAGGGGGCTCGCCCATGCGCCCGCCTGGCGCGTGGGGCCCTCGTCTCGATACGCCGTGGGGCTCGCCCACACGCTGGGGTCTGAACGCCCGCCTGACGTGTGGGGCCCTCGCCCGGCGCCCTGAGGGGCTCGCCCACGCGCTGGGGCCTTGCTCGCCCGCCTGACGCGTGGGGCCCGCTCGATACGCCGTGGGGCTCGCCCACACGCTGGGGTCTGAACGCCCGCCTGACGTGTGGGGCCCTCGCCCGGCGCCCTGAGGGGCTCGCCCACGCGCTGGGGCCTTGCTCGCCCGCCTGACGCGTGGGGCCCGCTCGATACGCCGTGGGGCTCGCCCACACGCTGGGGTCTGAACGCCCGCCTGACGTGTGGGGCCCGCTTGATCTTCTCAGGACTCTTTGCACACCGGTATTTATTACACCGACAGATATGACATGAGACAATTAGGGCTATTAGTTGCATGTAGGGCTAAATGTGGTTGAGGGTATGGTCATGTGGGATGTCGGTCTAGTTTGGTCGGCTGGTTGGGATATTCCTGTGTGGTAAGGTCGATGACCGTGGAAATAGAGATTTATCGGTAAGTTGCCCCTATAGGACATCCAGATGGATAATTAAGGCACATGGTGTCTGGTGCTAGGTTTAGCCAGGGCTTACCCAGGAGGAGCGCGGAAGAACACGCGTAGCGGGAAGATCACTACCATATGAGGGATGGTTCCAACACAACGCGTTGTCATCGTGCAGAGTACGTACAGGTCTTGGATTGCCAACCGTGAGTGCTATGCGGAGGCCCTCTGGGACCATTCTCGATAGGGACCGGCATGGATCATCACCGAGGGTGATAAATGTCACACTTCCCTAGGGTGACGCTCGGCTAGTGAGGGCTGGCAATTCCCTAGGCCGAGGCGGGCATGCCATGGCAAGTGTGGCCGGAATGATGGCATAACTAGGAAATGTTGGGAGCAACAGGAAGATTGGTTTGGACAAGTATGGTATCGAGGGTATATTCGTTGAGGCTTGGTCTGTTCAAGGTGGGTCGAAAGAGTGGTGGTTTAGAAGTGGGCCTCGGATATAGTATTTCGATGCTAAATACTTGAAATAATAAAACTACTTTTACTTGCTGCTAGTGTAGGAAGTTCTTTTTAAAGTAGTTTAAAAACTGGCCTTGCGCAAATAAAATAACCCTTTTCCCCAAACAAAGCCTCCTATACACTAATTGCATTAAGGGAAGTGTTAACTAGCCAGCGTTTGGATGACGCTAACCTCACCTACTTACATTCTTTAGACGAGGAGCTCGAGAAGGATCTGTGTGAGTGCCATGAAGACGATGGACAAGACTTCGGTGGACCTGACAAGTCTTAGGGCCAGGTCGCTCTGGTCGTTGGCAGGACACTTAGCCGATAGGAGATTCTTTTGGTTACATATTTTGAGATAGCTGCAATACTCTGAACAATGTTTTGTAATATTAAGGCTAGTATTGATCGCCTTACTAAACTCGCCTAAGGGAGTAATTTGATATGTAATATTCAAGGATTTTATTTAAGCGATGTATGCTTGTATCGGCTATGTGATCTTTCGCACTAGTGTACCGATCCAAGGACTACTGCATGGGATTTCGATTCTCAAGGTAAGTTAAAATTGAGGGCCGACAAATACATCGGTACATCTTTCAAGCAAATTAATTAAGTAACTACGCATGACATCATGATTTGGAGGCGAGCACTAAAATATGTTCGTGATTATATCATGGTGGGACTCAAATATCGGTGCCGTTGGACGTGGCCGAAGCAGAATGACCGCGGCAACTCCTTTCTGAGGTATATTAGAAAATCCAGTCCACTTTATTTTGAGTCACTGTCCTATATAATTTATTTTACTTATTTATTTATTTTTGTTGAAAATAGAAATAATTTAGGTTTTTAATTTGTCCTTTTTATCTCAAAAAAGTGTCTAAAAGCTCTCTAAAACAAGTCAACACAAAGGTTACCCGATTCTCGAGGCCACCTCAGAAAGCTTAGGAGATTAATCAATTGAGTAAATAAGTCAAGAAAGATAAGTTAGAGAGAGCATGCCCTTATTTCTTATAGCTTGAGTGGTTTGAGAAAATGGACATCAGCTATTTAAATTTGAAGATAAGTAGGTAATAAATGAAATGATAAACCGAAGAAAACATGCCCTTAGTTCACTTGTCCGGTCCAAAATCCTAAAAAAATGGATGGGTCTGTTCTCGTTTATGGTCATAATCTCCAAAACCATGTGTTTGTATACAAGAAACTGTGTTTTTGGTTTCTTTTAGTTCCAAAGTGATTTGTATAGGGCAGTTTTGATGACCAATCTATCACACCACCGCATATTTGACCATAACAGGTGATATTTTGCCAGGTAAATAGTCTACGTGGCATTTTTTTATTTTGTTAAAAGTTTAAAATGAAGCCCATGTGGGGAGGGGTGGCGTGGAACCGACGTTGGGTGTTGGAGCCGTGTTGGCTAGCAAGTGCCAAGCTAAGTGAGAGATAAATATGAGAGAGAGAGAGAGAGAGAGAGAGAGAGAGAGAGAGGAAGAGTGGGAAAAAGAATGAAGAAGATGACATGTGCCTTGTCCATCTAGAACGCAGGGCAGCCAAATATCATTGCAACCCAACGTTGCACCCTTATCAACCATCAAGCGAAAGACAATGTCCTTTATTGATTAGGCTTTTAGTTGAGTTGGTTTTTAGTTGAAAAAGTTGGGGTTAAAAAGAGGCTTAGAAAAGCATGCAACCTTCTTTTAACCATTTTAGTTGAAAAAAATTGATGTTAGTTGAAAAAATTGAGGTTATAAGGATGGAAATCCCCAGTAAATTTATCTTGGAGATCTTTCGTTATCATCAAACATGACACTGTCATCGTCATAGATCTGACCAAAATATCTAGCATACAAGAGGAAACGGACCATCTGAATGTCAGAATCGATCGATCAAAGCACAATACTAGGTGTAGCTAGCAAGACACACCGACAATTCATTCCTTCATCTGTTCTCTCTATCTCTATGAGCTAGCCATTGAGGTACCGGCCAGTGCCTACTCCCTCGGTAGTTGATGCTTGCCCAAACTACTGGTGCCATCTCTCTTGTTGTTCTTCCGCTCCTACCATGGCTTGGCATGGTCGACATGGCTTAGGAGAGCGCGGACTGCTATGGCAAGTGACAACAAGGTTGCACTGCATGTTGCAGACCTCTACCATAGCAAAATCAGTGGGAGCACAGCCAGGTGCGACGGTGCTGATGTTGTGTGTGCACCACCCCCAGCGTGGTAGCTGATCACGAGGTTTGATTTTGTTGCTGGTCAGAAGTAATTGTTGAGACAGAACGTGAGAAGACTAGAAATTGAGTGGCAGTTGCTCTGGCCATCATCCTAACTTAGAACGCTCTATACACTGTTTACATATCTTTTTCATTATTTACCTATATTTTTCCTCTACCATTTTATTTGTTACTATATTGGCATGGGACGTGTTAAGTTAAAACTCATCGAACATATGCCCAAGTGCCTAAGGAGGAGACATTTCCTTCGTGTGAAATAAATAAATTTAAGGTTAGAAAATCAACCCCAACTAGTGTTTATAAATTATAAATTCCCTATCCGGGTGGTGTATGCAGTTGTTTGATGACTACTTGGATCTGTGTTTTTTCTCCTAAATCGTTTGTTTGGCTGTTTTGATTCGTTTATTATTTTACTTTCTAGGTTCTTTTTTAAAAAATAATATGTAGCTGTGACACAGTTCCAAGCACGGAAGATCTTCTGAAGTGTGGGGTGGGCGCGGCGTACGTAGCATGCGTAGAACACAGCATCATCCCCCAACTCTTCATTTTTAAGGTGTAAAGAAAAGGTGAAAAAAAAAACTTTTTGTGAGGAGGGAAACTACCTCTTGCTAACTTTGTTGTCCAAATAATAGTCGTTGTTTGTAGCTCTTAGGTCTGTTGGTGCTTTGTTTCATTTAGATCTTAGTTGCGTGGAGCCCGTGGTACCGGTCTCTCGTCAGCTCTTTTGTCTACGTTTGAGGAACTTCATTCCTTTGCCTTCTCTGTTTCTTTAAATTGGATATAGGGTGTGTGGTTGCTTACTTGATAAAATAGCCCCAGTATCGGATGGTACATAATTCTGTCCATCCATGTATTTGATTGAGTGAATTGTATCACGTCGTCCTGAACAATGGGATGCAAAAATATGGAATATTCTCTCAATATTTTGTACAACTATTCACTTGATTTGACCAAATGATTCAACAACCAAAGCTTTTTTAAATAAATTATCAAAGTTAAGAAAAATATGCAAAGTTTGCTACTTTTCCTTTTTGAGATGCTTACCTCCGAATCGACGCCAAAGTTCCTTTTGAGAAGTACCATTTTTGTTAATTTTTAGTGCCTATTTCAAGCTTAAAAATGATGATGGCGGATCCATGTCCCAGTGACACAAGTTTCCAAGAGGAAGAAATTATGTTTGATGTGATCATGCAAGGTAGGTATGCTGGTACCTAGGTGGAGGAGGAACCCATCGACATGGAGGAACCTGTGGACAGTAAGGCAGACGATGTTGATGAGGTAATTCGTATGAATGCATATGTCGATTTCCCTTTGATATTTAGCCAGCATTTTGACCTATCCCTTATTTGCCATATTTTTAGACCGATCAATCGAGAAGCCAATCACCATCATTGAGATCCTAATAAGAAACCGAAGGCAGGCCATGTTATCACCGAATTGCACCCAACACATCACTTTGGTAGTCCAGTAACACAAGAGGCTATCACGTTAGGAATCACATTCAATTAGCGTAAGGAAATTTACTGGCGGCACGAACGCGGTCCTTGAAGCTACCAAGAACATGCATGATCCTGACCGATATGAATGAGATATTCACCTTCCCCAAAGTGACCGAAGAGATGGTGCAAAGGTTAATCTTTGAGTGTAAAGAACAAGTGGAATGCACATAAGAAGAGACACTACCACCGTATCTGCACCGGTGGTTACTTGATGAAGATACCCTTATGATAGAAGATGGAAAAACAGATGAAAAATGAAATCATACGCTGCAACTGCTGTGCGGCTCGAAAGATTGAAGCATTGATACTTTGCTCACTAGGGCTGCCTTGCCGATGACGGCAACATGGTGTTTTCAGGGAAGATGGAACAAGTGGCCACAAGGCTTGTAGAAGCAATCGAGCAATCTTCCCAAGGTGCCTCTATGCCACAAAGAAAATGATGAGCTAACCAAGGCCTTAGAAAACCCGAGGCACCATGGACGTGTACAAGGTGTTATCATGGTTCTATGGAAGTACAATTTTGCTTAGGATGCTCAAAAGGAGTCAATAGAGAAACAAAACCCGACAATACCATGAGCTGGAAGAACGGCTAAGTGCAACATAGGTGACCATACAAGATAAGTTAGAAAAGAAATGCAATTAGCCTTAAGGCATCATCATCATCATTCCTATATACGTTCTCTCTATCTCTGAGAGGTAGCCATTGAAGTACCAGCCAGTGCCTACTCCCTCGGTAGTTGATGCTTGCCCAAACTAATGGCGCCATCTCTCTTGTTGTTCTTCCACACCCATGCTAGTTTAATATCACGGTGGAACAAGTATATGTCTAGGATATGAGGTTGACGTTATAATTGTCGAAGGCGACGGGGTAACCCAGCATAGAGAGGTCATACACAGTATCATTATGTGGCACAAGCACTGCATAATAATTTGAGATAATAGAGAGGTGTCCTATCCAAGGAGAGATATCCCACACTAGCTCAGAGCCTGCTAGAAGAAGAAAGACTCCTCCAACACTTCCTAGGAGGAATGTAGTCCAACTCCACCATCACCTCCATACAAGAAGTTGCCGACTAGAAGAAGCCCGTCTCCTCCACCACCTCAAAAGCACGCAGAATTCGAACTTCACCATCGGCTGCACTCAAAAAGTTACCAACGAAGACAAGGCAGCCTACTCCGGCACCTCCAAAGAGGCATGTATGTGAGTTTATGCGGCTTCAATGTATGTGATTTTATGCACACCTACACCAATGACATCTTGTTGAAAGGTGACCCTAAGGTGAGTAAATATTATACTTAACGATGCCTGCTCCTCATTTACAAGTTTAGTATTAAATAATTCACCGAATTAATGACCGCTCCACAACTTGGAGAAAGGTGTCACACTCTCGTCGCACTGAGTCAAAGCAATCCAAAAATAACTCGTCGGCTTCCTTTTTGAGGAGGTCATAAAAAAGGTGAATTTTATGGACATTCATGGATGTTGTGCCGACTAGCGAACTGGTTCATCGACAACTACCAAGAACAATGCGCAAAGAAGATGATCTAATTAATTGTTAATTATTTGAATTGTAGACTTCAAATGATCAAGCATGTATATTTTGTATTTTTTGACACTATACATTTTGTAATTAATATATTATGTACATGATGTTTATGTGGATGAAGTTACAATGAATGCAATTGAAAATGATTCTGTAATAAAGTTGTTAATGAAATTATGTGATTGATCTATGTGCATATGATAATTGTGCCCTGTTGTTAAAGGTAACAGGAGCATCACCACATATATACTGGTTGGTATCTCCCATGGTAGGGATGGAAACGAGTCGAGTCTGGCTCGGCCGAGCTCGGTCAATAACGAGCCGAGCCTGGCGAGCCCCAAAAGTGGGCTTGGCTTGAGCCCGGTAACACCTCCAAGCCGAGCCACAAATCAAAAGCGTTTTTGCGTTCTAAAGATACCAACGAGCCGAGCCAAGCCAACCTAGGCTCGATCAAAAACAAGCCAAGCCTGCCTCGGCTCGCTATTTAACCGAGCCCCAAAAGTGGGCTCGGCTCGAGCTTGGCAGCACCTCCGAGTTGAGCCGAGCCTGTTCGAGCCCAAGCCGAGCTGCAGGCTATTTTTCCAGCCCTATCGCATGGTAGTGATGCTTCCCTCATCACCCATGGTGGCAGGGCCATATACCTAATCAGTAACAGGTACGGGGTGGCTAAACCGATAGTGATACCCAAGGGCATCACTCCCGGTTGACTACTAGTGGTGATGAAAAGTCAGTTTAAAACTAGTAGTGGTGGTATGGATATCTCTTGTAATGATGAATAACTACAATAAATATGTATATGCCATTTGTAATCGGTGAACATTTATAAACGATGCCACTTTAAATAGTTTGATGTTTCTCTTTACGGTTTCGACAATGAAGAACTTGGGTTTTTTCTAGCGTACAAAATCTAACATCAAGAAAAAAATATTACGCAGAAGATGACACTCCATTATTGGTAATGCATGGTACGAGTATATATATGACCAACTTTATTGTAACTAGAGGATCAGAGAATATTAATTTAAAACCTAAGGGTCCTAAAAGGAAGAGTTTATGAGAGTGAATCACCTTTACTATTTTGCGGTTGTGCTTCTTTAAGAAAGACATATATATGTTTGGCTTTACTGAATCTTCGTATCTCGTCATGCATTTTTTTTAAAGTCGTTATTCCGGGTCCGTTAGTTGGATCTTCTTGATAATACGTACACTCATGCTATGTGTGAACTCTGATCTTATGTGTGCCTCTTTTATGGACCTAAATGTTAGCCTATCACTAACAGGCTGTTTATGGGCCTGCCAGTGAAAGTATCACTAGCGGTTCTGTTAAAGTACCGACAGTGATAATGTGTTATCACTAGCGGTTGTTATCACTGGCGTTTTTCGGTATGACAGGCAAGGGAGTGGGGTAGGGCAGGGATTTAAATTTCAGAAAGCAAAAAATTTTGTTATCGAATGAAATTGCTGGATTTCATGAAATTCCAGTGAAATTCACCCAAAGAAAATAGAATCTGATTTTAAACAAAAAGTTCCAAAAAATACCAAACCAAAGAGTCAAACCACGCATCTTATGTTTGATCAACTGTGGACTACTCAACAAGCTACCACATGTTCTCGAAAGAAGGATGTCTTTTATATGCTAGTCTTATATTTCATAAAATCATTTGAATTCAAAAATATAAATAGGTGATTTAAACCGGAGCAAAATTACCGAAATTTTATGAAATTTCACCAAAGAAAAATCCTTGGGGTGGGGTGGGTCTCTTTGCCAACGGTTTTTGGTTCATTTGTTAGTGATGAGAAAGCATGGATGAAGATTTTTATAGTAGCGAGGCAGCTAATTAAGTACGTGTACCGAATTTCTTTTCAACAATTGTCTCTCTATCCTATATGTATACCGAATTTTCGATAGCAGCCATGTGTGACACTCATTTCTCTTTGGTGGGAAATTAAACTGGTGACTGATTATTATTTCTATGCGAGGTTTGGTCAGCAAAGTGGCGCGAAGAGAGTAAGAAGAGAACCATGCAAGTTCGTGAGTTAGGTTTTGTTTCTACTCTTTAATTATTAGTGCTTAAAATTAATTTGTTGCCGCGCTGGAGTATGAATAATTTAGAAAGCTGTGCCGTCAGTCTTATCTTATTACTACAATGTTTGCTTTGTAGTTTTTCAGAGATGGTTATCGCTAATGCTTACCTGGTTTAAAAAACCCTGTTGCGGAGAAGTTTGCTTTGTACCTACGCCGGATAATACGTACTCCCTCTATTTTTTTAATGCCTTTAACTTTTGGACACTTTTTGATCATTCGTCTTATTCAAAAATATAGTATAAACATGCAAAAATATAAATCATTCTTAAAGAGACTTTAATAATAAAACAAATCTCAACAAAATAAATGATATTTACGTAGTTTTTTTAATAAACCGAATGATAAAAAACATGTACAAAAGTTAAAAGCGTCAAACAAATATAAATGAACAGAGGGAGTACTTTCTTAGATGTATATGAATTTTTTATACAATTATCAATAGGTTGATACGGAAGAGATCATGGAACCAAAAAACAGAAAAAGCACCACGATCGATGGTGTGCCGCAAATGATATAAGCTAGCTGATATGATATGGGAGCAACCCGGCCGCACACGTCATACTTGCTAGAGAGGAGACAACCACTGCAAAAGAAAGCGGAATTCTTTTTGCTGGAATGGGATGATCAAATGCTTATATTATGTGAAAGAATCCCAACGGCCTAAAAAATTGAAAACAAAAAAAATAGGAAGGAAATGATGGGCAACAATCTCCTTCCCATCCAGTCATTCCCATTCATTGTCAGTCTATCTAGTATTGAAAAATTGTTGACCAACATGTTCAAATAAAAAAATGAATGAAAGAAATCTTCCAAAATTTCAATTCCAATGTAATATGGCATTTGCTTTTAACTAAATCTAAGAAAAATGAAATTTAGAAAACAATTGATATGACCAACATTCATCAAACGTCTACTACAGAACACCCCTTTCGCTCCGCCTCATCACTGCCGGTTTACTTAGTGGTAGTGATTAAACCTCTTCGCTCTCGATGTCCAGTTTGGAGTTACGAACCGACAGTGATACATCTTTTCACTGTTGGGCAGTAATATTGACCCTCATCACTGCCGTTTATTTGTCATCGGAACCGAATCGGCAATGAAGCCTGTTTTGGTCCGATTGTAATGTGGTATGATGTAGTAGTAACTATAGCGTTGGTGTCACCCAAATTGGAGTTAAAGTCATCAGAGTTGGAGTCAAAGTCAAAAGTCATAGTGGGAAGATGGTTGCGATGGGGATGACGATCGACACCGCGTCAACAAGCTTAATGGGTTCGAAGTAGTTGGCTCACCGGGCATGGGTTATGTGTTTTGCGTATGAAATATATCGGGAGATGAAACGTTATCTGTGCATACCAGTTTGCAGTTAGAAATACAATGTTCAATTATTAATAACCGGAGCACATAATGGAGCTATAGCACGTTCCAGTTTATATATGGTCTAATTTGGTGTACATTACTTGACACCTGTTGAAATATTATGTTTTTTTAAGGTAGAATTTTTTTGGGTTCTGGATATCGAGCTGAGTCAGACACGCTGGTGAGCTGAAATATCTAAGGTACCTCAGTTTCTGAACCTCGATCAGATTTTTAAACTTCTTAGTGAATTCCCGATTTTTCAACTTTCTTAGTGAATTCCCTAAATGAAACAGGTTATGCTGTGTAAAGTAATTTGAACTATATATATCATCCATGCATGGATAGATCATACAGCGTGCATATGTGATATCTCGTCTATAATCAATGAACAATTGCCAAATCTAAAAGCAGTGCACTGAAATAATTGAGAAACTTCTCTATCTAGTTTGAGGTAGATCTGTGGGCAATTTCGACCATCAAGAACCTAGCATTATTTTAGTAGCGTACAAAATCTAGCACGAAAGAACAAAAGTAAAATGGTTAAGAATGATACTCCAATAATAATGCTAGACGTAACTAACTTTGTTCTAACAAGTTGATTACAAACTATTTATTAAATATCGTAGGGTCCTAAAAGGAAGATTATCAAAGAGCTTCAATCGCATGTACTGTTTTGAGGTTGCGTTGTGCTAAAAAATTGTATATATGTCTGGCTTTGCTAGATCATCTCATCTTTTTTTTTTTCTTAAAATTGTATATATGTTTCGCCAACTCCTAAATCATCTCATCATCAGATGCTGTGCCGAGGAGGTGGAACACCAGTGGATGGCACACCAACGTGGTGGTTCTACCCTCTACTTAATTCCAGCCCAAGCGACTGTGTATCCCAGTGCGCCATTGTGAAGGGAGATGAGAAGAACAAAGCTAAAAGGAAGAGAATAGAAGGGGTAATGTGAAAAAAACACCAATCCCATATTGATTGGGAACCCCAAGGCCTTGCTCTTCTCAGCGTATCGTTGCGTTGGTGTATTGCTGTATCAAATTTAATAGTCATCGAAATGAAGTTTAAAGATTATAAAAAAATAATTAAAAAATACTTTTAGTATGTTTGGAAGGAGTACTGCAAGTCACAAAAAATCGTTAGAAATTATCACAACATATAGGCTAAATAAAAATAATAAAATTTGCTACAGTAATACGCAACGGTACAGTACGCTAAAAAGAACAAGGCCCAAAGTCTTCAGAGTCCAAACCACTTTGCACCTACAGTGCAACAATAAAATAATTTGTATGGAATGCATAGTTTTGTGGATTTGAACCTAAATAAAAACATATGTGACACAACTTCATGTATCTTAATGCAATTTACTTTTTTATTTGTGAGAACTGGTGGTGGATACTATTTCTTTTGGAGAATGGGTGGTGTCGTCAGCCTTTTGTTAAGTGATTTCTAGCGATGGAGAAAATGAACCAGGCTGCCTGCCAGTGTCGTTCATGAGCCATAAGTTATGTCTCTTCTCTTTTTTTAATTAGGGCTTCAAATCTGTTTGACGTGCTGGAGTATTAGAAATAAAACGTCTTGTGTAATTTAAGGATCTTGTACCGTGATTTGTCTAATTTTGCTAGCCGTGTGATGTTGCTTTGTCTAGTTTTTTTTTTCAGAACCCGGTCATCTGTAATGCTTTACTTGGTTGCGGGGAAGTTCGTCTTGTACACCATGGTATCGTTTGATATAAGAAATTTTCCAGACATGTTATCTCCAAGTTGATGTTGATATCTAGCTCCACGATCGATGGCGAACAGGCGGGGCCAATAATTTTACTTAATGAAGGGAGCAATCCGGCTGCTCTTACGGCTGTACTTGCTACATAGGAGTGATTGGGAATTTGGGATGAAATGCTTATATTAGCTAGGTAAGAGATCAATCCCACCGTCAATAGAAAATAATAAAAGGAAAAAATGGGAATCAGCGAGTGACAGAGTCCTTCGCATCCAATGCTCCAGTTTACCGTATCCAATTTTAAGATTTTATATAGGATGTTCTCGGTCTTGCGGATAATCTGAAATTGTCAACCATTATTTTAACAATTTTAAGTCAAAGAAACAACCTGACATTTTAATTAAAATGAAAAACGACCTAATTCATCTGACTCTTAAATGAAATCCAAGCAAAAACGAAATTTAAACAACAACTGCATGGCCGGCTAGGCTAGGGATGGCTTTCACCAAATGCCAATGCTTACTATGTACAAAGGTTGACATAACAGTTGTATTTAACTATTGACACATCACCTAGAGCCAACACTACATATAGCATATAAAACGGTAAAAATGGCTGCATATTTTTATAAGTAATTTACTCACATACAAAGTTTCTTAATTCTCGTGTAGAGTCGACTCTTGATTTAGAGACGGTTCAAATATCTACGCATGCTCTCTCTGCTCCAACTCATTAATTAGCTAACATGTCACTTCTTAAAGATAACTTAGAAACTGCTGAGATGAACCGTTGTATATGTATGCTCTTCCAGCGTATCCCAAGTTCCGCAAACCGGTTTCAGTGTTCATGTGAACAATGACGATCGAATCAAAGGGAAAAAAAAAGTCCAGTCGAAGCACAAAGTATCCATCTCGAGAAACGTCACTCCTGCTTCCATCCAAGACAAAAGTAAGCTATCAGACAATCCAGGCCTCGTCGATACCAAAGCTTTACGTCGTCATGCATCCGGTGCAGTCACTGCAGTGTAGCCGACACTTCACTCCACTGGAGTGTTTGCTCAGCCGAGCTGTCCGCTTCGGTCTCACCCGCCTCAATAACACGCGGGACTTGCCCTAAAAACCCTAAAATCGAATCGAATCGATCGAGCAGAGAGCGATCCCCAATTCCCCATGGGTGCCGCCGTTAGCTGCTGCTGCTGCGCCCGCCGCAGCCAACGCTCCTCGCCGCCGACCGCGGTGCCGTACCTGCCCGACGACATGCTCGCCGAGGTGTTCGTCCGCCTCCCGGCGCACCCGGCCGACCTCCGCCGCGTCTCCCTCGTGAGCGAGCAGTTCCGCGGCGTCGTCGCCGACGGCGGCTTCCTCCGCAGCTTCCGCTCCGCTCACGGCGGCAAGCCTCCTCTGGTGGGGCTCTTCACCAACCACGACGAGCACCGCTTCCTCCCTGTCCGCGCCGGCGAGGTCCGCGCCGCTGCTGCTGCCGGCCCCGGCGACGGGCCACTCTGCCCGGACGACTCCGAGTGGTTCGTCCTCGGGAGCCGCCACGGGCGTGTACTCCTCCAGAGCCCTAGCCGGGACCGCCTCCTCGTGCTGGAGCCCATGGCTCGCCGCCGGCAGTACGTCCCGGCGCCACCGGAGCACAAGGCATCCTACTTCAGCAGCGCCGCCGTGCTCTGCGGCGCGGATCACGGTGCCCACGATGACTGCCTCCCGCACCCGTTCCGCATCGTGTTCGTCTCCTGCCACCACAGCCAGGCCGTCGTGTCGATCTACTCCTCCAGCACCGGCGCCTGGAGCGACGTCACCGCCAGTGTCCTCCTCTCGGCCGTCGACATGACCCCCAGCGTCCACAGGGGGAAGATGATCTACTGGGAGATGATCTCGCACAGCGTGCTCGCCTTCAACATGGACACGAACGAGATGCGCGAGATCATGGTGCCCGAAGGCGTCTATGACAACATCTTCGACGCCAACTTCACCATCATGGCGATGAGCGACGGCAAGCTCGGCCTCGCTGTCGTGTCCGGCTACATCCTCACGGTGTGGGCGTTCCGGACGCACGGCCCGGACACCTCGGAATGGGTGCTGCGCAAGCTCGTCAGGCTGGACGCCCTGATGCCGCTGCGCGGCAATATGTCTAGGTTCAGGGCGCTCATGCCGCACAGCGATGCGGCTCCGGTCAAGATGATTGGGATTGACGAAGATGAAAATGTGGCTTTCCTATGGGCCAAGGATGGGGTTTTTGCCATAAACCTTGAGACGGTGTCGCTGGAGAAGGTGCTCCAGTCATGCATCAGGATGGACGCCGTCTACCCTTACAAGACCTTCTTAGTTTCTAAAGGTACTACACTCTTCAATTTGGCACACAAAAAATCGTTTACCCTTGCATATGGAATTTCTCAGCCAATTCACGGACTCATGGTCGTTGGTCTCGAGAAACGGCTCACCCTGAGATTAATTCGCGCACAGCCCGCTGCTCCTCTCACTTGATCTTTTACAAAAAAAAAAAAAAAAAAAAAAACCCGGACCTCAAGAAAATAAGCAATCGATCGGGTCATCCTTCTTCCTCCCCTTCCACCACTAACACGGCCGGTACACGCTGGCCCTGCCGTTGGCAACCACCACATACGCAGTCACTAACTACGGCTGCGCCGCGCGAGCGATCTCGTCCCGCCCGCAATCCACAACTCACCATACACCGTCGCCTAGAACCCCACCCTTGTTGGTGGACAACAACGCCGGCGCCGTCCCTGTGGATCGCGACACACCGGTGTCGAAACCACGCCGTTCAGGTTTCTGACGAAATTTTGCCAAAATTTTGGATATTTCAAATATTTCATCGACGACCTAAATGAAAACGAAAATTTTGAATTCAAAAGATTTGATCAAATTTGATCCTTATACATAAAAAGGCATAACTTAACTCTTCACAACATGTCTTATAGCCTCGTGGGTAGTTCTTCCTAGAACAAGCATAAGATCCATGGTTAAAATTCTAGATTCAGCATTTTTTAAAAAAAATTCAAGTTCTGTATTTTTATTCCGACAAAATTTTGTAATATTTCGGATACTTCGAATATTTTGCTGGGGATTGAAAATTTTCTTCTACCGAAATTTAAATCCCTGTCTGAAGTCGCACACCAGTGGGGTCGGTGTTCATCGGCGACAATGGCGGTAAGTCGTGGTTGATTCAATCGAAAGAGAGGAGAGGAGGATCCAATCACTTTTGGCTCAAAAATCCAGGTGTTTTAGTAAAAGACCAAAGGCAGAGAGAAGATGATGAGCTTCTCACAGGAAAGGAACACCGCGTTCTTTTGCACATACTCTTCCCCCCCTCCAATTTGTTTGTTATTATAATTTTTTATTCTCTTTATTAGATTTTGCAAAAAAAAAATTCTCTATCACATATATGTAGTCTAGGTCTCATGGAATATTAGGACGACGTGTGTTTTGTTTGTAGCCCTAGCTAGCTTACCTTAGTTATGTTACCAACGACGATCATGCTTTCATAAATTAATAGTTATTTGGTTGATATATAACCATTGGCGTGTCCGCGATAAAATTTGGCTCGCTGGTGGAAATGCACCGGGCTGATTAGGGCAGAGGAGAGGGCAAAGAAATCGGTCATCCATGCCAATAAACTTGTGGCCCATTCGCAGTCTCATGACAGTGCGGTCAGCTAGCTGCTAGCTAGCTTGCTTTTTTATTTCAGTTACATTTAAACTTTTTTATCTATATCATACGGTATCTACTTTGCATAAAAAAGGTTTCATAATTTATTTTATCTATTTCATAATGTCTAAATTGCATGACAAAGATTTTGTAATTTATCTAAAATATTAAATTGCCTGTTTTAATAGTTTCAAATTTATCTTAATTTATTTGAATTTCAGTTTTCTATATCATTCTAAGATCGATCAAGATTGAACTAATGAATTGTTCAAAATTGCACGATATAAATTTTTAATTCATTTTTTCAGCTTTTCAAATTGATTTTTTTATTTATATCTTTGAACTTAACCATGCTCTACCAAAATTCGGTGCACTCTATCAGTGTGAACCCAAACAACACAAAATTTTCCAATGAATTATTTGGTCATGTCCTCAATTTGTCGTGACCAATCCATTCGCGTGGCTAATGAAGGTCACCAATCAAACACACCCTTCTTTTAGGATAATGGGATATCAATGACTCGTGCTTAGTTTACTATTTCACGTCTCAATACCGCTCTGAAAATTTTTTAATAAAAAATTTCATTTTGAGAAGAATTAAGGATCTATCACTTCAAATTGCATTTTTTTAATTAATCCAAAAATTTTAAATTTACTTTTTAATATGTGTAATTTGTTTCTATATATCTTGTGTATACTACGTTATTAGACATTAATGTATGTATGGATCGATTCATATAGATGTTAAAAAAAGAGGATGTCAGCAAAAAACATAAGAAATTTATAAAAATGAAGAGTTTTTTAAACGACAAGTACCGTTTTGGAAAAAATCCCAAGTATAAACCACCTTTTTGCAACACAGAATATGTGAGTCTAAGACCAAAAGAAATAGAATCCTCAAAGTTAATCGGAAAGCTATGTACAGTCCTAACTAAACTAATTATATTTTCAAACTTTCACTACAATTATATTGCAGTACTTTGTTCGGTTGTTGCTCTTACATATATATTTGTAGGATTCATACATATATATAGGTTAGATATTCTTGTGTTCTAAGATTTATATCGTCAAACTTAAGTTTGTATTTTAAACCTAGCAAGTTCTCTAATTTTCGTAATTGCTGCTTATCTCTATATATCTAGCTACTCCCTCCGTTCCAATTTGTAGTTCACTGTTGCCTTTTGAATATTCTATTTGACCATTCGTCTTATTCAACAAATATATATAAATATTATTTATTTTGTTGATTTGTATCATTAAACATACTTTAAGCATGATTTATAATTTTGCGTGCTTGCACTAATTTTTTGAATAAACGAATGGTCAAAAGGTGTGTTCAAAAGTTAACAGTGAACTACAATTTGGGACATAGAGAGTACTTTATTTAGCACTTATATCCATAGGTCTGGAGCTTGTGATCATCAGCGTAAGAGGTAAGAGGTTGTGCTAATCCACAACCTCTTAAAGTGTCTATTTTTAAAGTGTCTATTTTTCCTTCTAGTTTTCAATGGTGTCTATTTTTATAATAACATCGATCTCTTAAAGTGTAAGAGGTTGTGCTAATCCACATTTCACTAAATTTTTGACTCGTATTGCACAATGATATGTCTGAACTTGCAATGTAGATTAATTAATATAATTTACTACAACTAAAATAAAACACATTGTGCCGTTTTAGTTTACGAATCATATATATTTCTGGAGTTCTTAAGGCTGATTTTTTATGTTTTAGATTTTATATGATTTCAAAACTATTTTTGTCTTTTCAAGAAAATTCAATATTAGTTTCTTTTATTGCATTAATCTAGTGTATTATAAACGTCATACTTTCTTAATCTGTGTAGGTTTATGCAAGTCAAATAGAAGAAATTATTCGCCACAAGATTTTCATCAAATGTGAGTGCATTTTTTCAAAAACAGTTGTATGTATTACATAAATATGGCCTAAGTATAGATCAAATTCTTTAAACACTATATTGATCAATCTAGATCGATCCCACAAAAACGCACACGATCCTGAAAACTAATTAAAAGGATAGATCTAACTTGAAGAAAGGCAAAGCAGAAGTCAGTTAATTCCGTTGATAAAAAAACCAGTCTGTTTGCCTCCACAACTGTATTCGGAGTCCTAATTAAGCACGAGTATTGAGACCTTGTTTATAAATAATATATTGAAATAATCCTAAACTATATATATTATTAATTGCAGTAGTAGCTGAAAACTTGGCTTTACATAATGTGATGATTATGGAAGGCTACATATATATGCTTAACTAATGGTATTTTATTGAAAGGGAATGGAGATAATTCTGGTTAATCAAGATAACTTTTTCGAAAAAGGGACAACCCCAATATCCAGTAAATTAATAAGAAGAGACACAAAGCAGTTAATCAAGCGATATTGATTACTTTTTGCTAATGGTAATTAATATTTTTGTTGCATGGAAGTGTAAAAATATTTTGCAAAGCAGCATTGAGCTGATTTTGGTTAGTTAATCATTCAGGAAGCAATGGCAGGGAGAGTAATTATAGATGTCACCAAAATGGGAAAATACAGGACGGATAACTGGCAATATCACTTGTCCATGTTTTTTATATGTAGATACATGTCTGGGGTTTCATATCAGATATGAGGATTGATGTAGGACTTCCTAGAGTTGTGTCCAATTTGAAGAATCTAGTTTTGGGTGCTATCAGAGGCAATAAGTTATTTAGACTGACTATTTTCACGAAGAATGCCCCTTTTTTGGGTGTTTTTCTGATAGAGGTGGAGAAAGTAGGACACTCGTAGGGGCAGTTGCTGAGGAAGACGGACGGGTTGGGGTCAATACAGTCCCAAGAAATGATTTAGCTTGAATTTAATTGCTATTTGTCAAAAAAAAATTCTATATTCTCCCTCTATCAAAATAATATAAGCCGTTTGATTAGCACGGTCGTTAAAACTATTATTGATGCTTAATTTCTCTTATCATATATAATTTTTATAATAAAATTATAACCATTAGAAATTAAGTATCTTTAATAAGAACCCAATGAAGTTATTTGTGCATCATAAAATCTACATAATTAATGTTGCATAAATTACTAATCAAGGATTAATTTGAATCTTGAAATGTTTGCGGCTTTATATTTAAGCTAAGATAACATGTATGTTTGCAAATTGCAATGCAGTCTGCTTCATGCATGGCCATTATAAAATATCGTGTTATGCGATTAGTTTCTGAGTCTGTATTTGGCACATTATTTATAGTAGTATTATGTTTCCACCTTAATTTCACAAATTTGCGCCAGTACACTATGTTATATGTAATATAACTAACATGCTCATGCAGCCCGTGAGCACTGGTACAGGTGGTACTTAAAGTCCCTATATTTATTAGAGTAAATATATTTTACATATCACTAATGTAATGAAATAAGTGCTAATTACCCGTTGTTTATTTCTATCTGAATTTGTTGGTTGGTGGGTGTGCATGGTGAGGTATTTATGATTGGAGATCGATGTGGCATCGATCTGCGGCAAGCTGGACAATCAGCTTAAAATTAACTTGAAACTCAGTACTGTTGATGCTACAGTGTGCTAGCAAGCATGCATGTGATCACTGCCTTTTGACATGTGATTGACTGGTCATATTTGAAACACTACATTAGTTTTTAGGGATAATTTCTTCTACTTTATTAATGATTAAGTATTTCATTATATCTTTTGGATTTTTATGGATATATGCATGTTACACGGAGATGAAGTCATACATTGTTCATCTCTCATGAGCTTGGTCATTTGATTATGTTTTAATTGGAGTTTGGTAAAAAAAAGGTTAAGATCATCTGATTTGTTGATTGTCTTATTTGATCATAAGCTAAACTTAAAGAGTCTTCTTAAGTGAATTGAAGATTCTAATAAGTTTTATTTGACGTATTTGTTTAGAGCTATGAAATACATTCTCGAAATAAATTCTCTGCTTTAAGTGTTTTCATCTTCAAAACTAGGATCCAGATAAGCAAACAAGCAGATAAACTTAAAGCACAACTTTGAAGTGCACATCATATTTCAATATATACAGTCCAATTATATTCCAAAGTGCTTCCACATGCTACACATCTTTAGTTTGTATGTTAGATGCTACAGAATTTGTTTTAATTTGACCTTTTTATCTTCCTACTGTGTGCTCCTAATATACCTTTTCCATTCGCTCAATTGCAGGTGGTCGCGACGGAGGAAATGTTGAAGCTGAAGATCAAGAGTTGATTGGTTAAGGATGGCCACCATGGATCTGCGCTGAAATTAATGCTTAATTAAGCTGGTCAATTTGGTGGTTGTTGTTGTTCCAATTGATATCATGCTACCTAGTGACATTTTCATGCAATATGGGTGTGTCAACTTTTATCCGGTCCTTGATTTGCTTCTGAAATTATATTGTGTTTGCGTCACATTACTGCAAGAAGGGGCATTACTATCAATTCCAAACCGATGCTGCACTACCGGTTTTGGAACTTGTATAATGCAACCGGAGTCACTACCGAGTTGACTCGAACTCAAGACATCATGACTCTAGCCTCATCTTTCTAGTCAACCAATCCACTATTGCCTAGTGATATAGTTAGGATATGCATTCATTTTAATTTTTGTTTTTCATGAGACATCTCTAGCGTTTATGATACTCGGCATCACTAACCGGCCGGTGGTGGTACTACCCTGAGACATCACTACCAGTTCATGACTCAAACCAGTAGTGGTATCAGTATATCACTACCGATTCGTGACTCGCCCCATGATTGCTGCAGGTTTGTGGATAACCTGTAGAAATGTACTGGTAAGCTCAATTCTATAACAGTGTCACTTTGCTTGGTCGTGGATGCATAACACGTAGGATAAGTACCAATCAGTAGTCCATAATGGAAATTATGCAGATGCTTTTTCACTTAACTTAGGTTTGTGGAGCACCTGACAAATGGCATAAAATTTTTATGATATGAATTCTGGTTCCTACATAGGAAAAAGAATATTTGATTTGTAAATGTATGCAACCTTGTGACTGCTATGACAGATAGATTGATAGCATAATGATGTTATCCCCAATATCCTCACGCAAGGCCGATTTGTTTATTAAATGTCAGCTTTAAAATCTTTACTTATAAGGTGGCCCCTTGTAGAATTAATTTGATTGCGGATCAGATTATTAGTCCAACTCAGACAGCCTTCATGCGAGGATATGGAGTAATATCCTAGAGCGTGTCGTCATTTTGCATGAAACAGTCATTTTTAAAATTGATTTTGAAAAGGTCTACGATAAAGTTAAGTGGCCATTCCTAATGCAGGCACTTTGAATGAAAGGTTTCTCACCAAAGTGGATATCTTGGGTTGAGTCTTTTTTGGGTGGAAGTGTTGCGATTAATGTGAATGATAAGGTCGGTCCTTATTTTCAAACTAAAAAGGTCTTTGACAAGGATATCCTTTATCCCAATACTTTTAAATATTATAGCTGACATGGTAGTGGTCCTCATTAATAGAGCAAAAACAGATGGTCAAATATGTGAGGGTAGTGCCACACCTTGTTGATGGTGGTACCTCTATATTCTACAATATGCTGACGACATAGTTCTTTTTATGGAACATGAACTGGGAAAAGCTCGAAACATGAAGCTACTGCTTTGTGCATTTGAGCAACTATCAACCTTAAGACTAAGTTTCACAAAAGTGAAATATATATTCTGTTTTGGAGAAGCAAATAATGTAGAGGAAGAGTATATGGATTTGTTTGGATGTGCATCAGGAGAATTTCCAATATGTTGTTTAGGCATACCTATTCATTATAGGAAGCTAAGTAATGTTGTTTGGAGAAAAGTAGAAGAACATTTTGAGAAAACATTTAGTAGTTGGAGAGGTAAACAACTTTCCATTGGTGGACGTCTCACACTGATAAATTCGGTGCTTAGTACCTTACCCATGTATATAATGTCTTTTTTCGCAGTGCCAAGAGGAGTTCTTAAGAGATTGAATTACTTCTGATCTCAAATTTATTGGCAAAGTGATGGCCAAAATAGAAAGTACCGCCTAACTAAATGGAGTGTTTTATGTAGACCTAGAAAGCAAGGAGGTCTTGGTATCCAAGATTTAGATATCAAAAACACTGCTTTGCTTAGCAAATGGCTTTTCAAGTTACTCACTTCAGATGGGCTATGGCAACAGATTTTTTGAAATAAATACTTAGGATCTATGTCTATTTGGGCCAGTCTTATGAAGGTAAAATGGGATTTTCTTCGTTTTGGAACCTTCATAATAAAAGATGGTTCTCAAATAAGGTTCTACGAGGATAAATGGATGGGAAATGCGACCTTGAGAGAACAATATTCTGGCTTATACATGGTAGCTCGATATAAGCAAGATACTGTTGCAGAAGTTCTTAGTTGCATTCAGCCAAAACTTACCTAGTGCAGAGATCTTATAGGTTCAAAATTAGTAGCTTGGAATGAGTTGTTTTCACGCATTGCTAATATGGTGATAACGCAAGAACGAGATGAATTTCACTGGAATTTACAACATAATGGATTCATTTTGATGTCCCCAATATTAATAATTGTTTGTGGAAAATGAAAGCACCCCTCAAAATTAAGATCTTCCTGTGGTAATTATGTCGAGGTGTTACTTTGACAAAGGATAATTTAGCTAAACGTAATTGGCAAGGCAATAAGAATTGTTGTTTTTGTTGCAATGATGAGATAATTAAACACCTATTTTTTATTGTCATTTCGCTCGTTTAGTCTGGTCTATCATACATGTGGTGTTAGGATTACCTAGATCTCATAGTGTGTCATATATGTTTGGTAGCTGGCTTTAGGGTATTAGGGAAGATCTGAAACCACTCTGAAACTACTAGTCCTGTTGGGAGCGGTTGTGACTCTGGTCGCTTTTACTATGCAGGAATGATATGACATTTAATACAGAAGTTATATATTCTCCTTTGCAGATTAATTACCAAGTTATCCACTGGCTTCGTTCTTGGGTTATCCTACAGAAGCCCTGTTCACAGGATTTGCTTACGGCAGTGTGGCAGCAATTGGAGACGGTGGCCAAGGAGTTTTTTTACCCAGGCATTTGGATGGAGATCTAATATACGGATTGGTAGTCATTAGTGTGTCTGATTTATCTTTTGCGTGGGCTATGTGCATCTTTGTTATGCAGAGGCCGGAAGTGATTACAAGATAATTGTATCAACTCGATGTAATTGCCTTGTTATCAATAAAGCTTCCTTTATCTAAAAAAAAATACCCTTGATCAGTTGGTATCCTACCCTGCTCTCCAGCCTGTCTCCTAGAAACTGACACAACTCTAAAACAAGAGAAGAATATTGCAGTATTTTTTGCATTGATTACCCAATTAACTACTAGTTAGGATAATGTGATGAATCTGTCTTCTTGTTATATTGATTATTTCCTAAGATTATGTACTACAATGTAGAAGGATATAGATGCACTATTATATGAGCACCTAATTAGTTTTTATGTATATCCTTAATGTGCTATTGGGACAATTTCCACCTTCATTTACTAAAGTGGCAGAGAACCTTCAGTATATATGAACGAGGCCTTTAATGCAATGGTAAACATATATGCAATCGTATGAGTATTCTACTTCATAGTTGACATAAGGCCGCTCACCGTTCACAACCGATTGTTTTGCACATGCTCAAGGCCTTGCGCTTCTGCTTATCCTTCCCGCTGGGATTCTTAGAAGTCCCGGCGTCCGCTCCTCCGCCCCCCGCTGGCCTGGACGGGCGGTCCCGAGCCTCCGCCGCTCGCGCGCACTTGTGCGCCAAGCGAAAAAGCTCGAAGGTGGTGGTAATCGTGTGCGTGGCCATCTTGTCCCGCATTTTGCGGTTGCGCACGCCCCACCTGAAGGCGGTGACAACGGCCTCGTCGGAGATCCTGGGGATCGTATTCCGGCAGTGGTTAAACAGCCGAATGAACCCGCAGCGACTCCCCCTCTTCTGCTCCAGGGCATGCAGGTCATCCTCCACCCCAGGCTGATCGAAAGAGCCTTGGAAGTTGGTGACGAAGAGCTTGTACAGCTCTCTCCACATGCCCACAGAGCCGGTGGGCAGGTTCATCAGCCACGACCTAGCATCGCCGGTCAGGACTGTGGGGAAGTAGTTGGCCATCACCTTCTCGGAGCCCCTGGCCGCCTGCACCATCGTAGCGTAGATCTGCAGGAACTCTTGGGGGCTAGTGGTTCCGTCGTACTTCTCGATGGTAGCCGGGCGAAACCTACTAGGCCACACCACCCGGCGCAAATCCCTTGTGAACGCCCGGCACCCGACTCCGTATGCGAGACGGGCCCTCCCCCCTCCTCCCGGCTTGAAGATCGCCGAGAGGCGGAAGAGGCCGAGTCTCCTCCGTATAGCCGAGGTCGTCGGGGTCTGCATGGTCACTGCTCCCGTGGCCCTCCTGTCCTCGCACGCCGCCCGGGCTTGCTCCCACCGACGACGACACTGAAGCGTGTCACGGAGATCGCCCCCGTTCTGCTGGCGGCGGTCCTCAAGGCGCATCCTAAGGTCCCCGCAATCCTCCCGGCCCTTACGAGGCGGGGGAGGAACTGGGGCCGCCGCGGACGCGGCCACCTTCTTCTTGGTCTTCCCACTCCTCGTATGACAGCCCTCGCGGAAGGGGGAGGACGAGCGAGAGGCGTACGTTCGCGACGCGGACACCCCCAACCGCTCGAGGCCTCGACGCCTTCCGCGGCCGCGCTCACGAGCTGGGCGAGGTCCCTTAGCCACGGCGCCACCGGTGAACCCTCCGCTAACGGGAGAGGCGGATGATCCAGCAGGGCCCGTGCTGCGTAAAGGTTCTGGGCGGGTGTCGCCTGCTCCAAAGGCAAGCGCCGCCTCACCTTGCTCACCCCCATGGTTCCTAGAGGGTCAGCGCCCTGCCGCGGGGGAGTGGAACGGCCTTGGTCCGTTGCCTCCTTCTCCCTTCTCCTGGACGGAGAACCCTCCATGGCTTCGCCGCCGAGGAGGCTACGGACGGTACCCACCTGGATCTTGGAAGCTGAAAAACAGGAAAGCAAACTAGCAGCTATCCCCCTACCCGGCGTGCCACTGTCGGTGTTTGATACCAGACAGATTCGTCTCATGGGGAGATTCCGTAGTTCGGTCAGGGGGAATTTTAACTGCTAGATCGCCTCAAGAACACACGCTCACAGGGGGACACCAGATTTCCCCAGGTTCGAACCCCCGATGCGGGTAATAGTCCTACTCTTGCGAGAGTGGTACTTCCTCCGATCTGAAACGCTCTAGTTTGAGAGCTCTTACAGCAAGGTGTGTGTGAATGGCTTAGGATCCAACCCCCCTCTCTCTACCCCCGCTCCCTTTTATACTGGAAGAAGCGGACAGCTGGTCAGAGAGAGAGAGAGATGGGGTGGCCCACTAGTTGGACTCTGGTCACCGTGCCGCCCCTAGCTCTGGCTGACGTCTGCATCATAAATGGATCCCTCCGATCGCTGGATCGGACGGGATGTGGGGGGGGCCTGACACAGGTGCCACTCTGCCCCTGTCATCGCACAGTGATGGAATGACCGCTACAGTGCGCGTGACAGGGAACAGTACTGGTAATCCCCTCTCGGTCTCGCAGGCTTGAATCTCCGCATTAATGCGGCCGATACACTGAACGTTGGAGAAGCCTTCGCCGGCAAGCCTCCTCCTTCTACGCGGGGGCCTACCAAGTGGGCCCAACGGCCACCTGCTCGGCTAGGCTGCCACGCGTCCTGCTCGGCCCAGCGTGGGGGTCTGGTTGCTCGCTCTACGCCGAGCTGCCACGCGTCCTACTCAGCCGGGCGTGGGGGTCTGGTCGCCCGCTCTACGCCGAGCTGCCATGCGTCCCACTCGGCCCGGCGTGGGGGTCTGGTAGCCCGCTCTACGCCGAGCTGCTACGCGTCCTACTCGGTCCTGCGTGGGGGTCTGGTCGCCCGCTCTACGCCGAGCTGCCACGCGTCCTGCTCTGCCTTGGCGTGGGGACCCGATACGTTGTGTACCGACAAATATTAGTCTTTGCAAATTTTAAAATAAGGTGTATAATTCAGAAGGTGCAAAAAGTTTTAAAAGAAGCTCTCTAGTTTTATTTTAATTTTACAAATAAAATCATTTATAATTAGGAGAAGGCTTTTGGGATTTGGAAAATAAGGGATCCTTTCCCTAGCTTTGATATTGTAAATTTTCAATAAAAAAATTAAGTCACAAGTAATTATTTTAGTTAGCCATATTTGCATCCATCAAATTAAGCTAATATTTTCAAAAAATAATAAAAACAAAATCAATAGACTTTAGTTAAATTGTTTTATCTAGGCATAGACTTTGAATCCAAGAAATTAATTTAAATACACAAACCATCTTGTTCTTGAAAAATATTGCTTCAAATAAATTTTTAAATTTATGAAATTTACTTTTCTCAAAAAATATTTTCATCACAAATTTAAAATTTGGATGTTGCAGTGTGTAAAGGGTTAATAAAAAGTAATTGGTCTGTACTTGGCTCTGGCCAGCAAAAAGTCGATTCAAAGCGAAGTACTTATTTGATGTTAACAAGTGTGATCGGATTTTTTATCTCCTCCTTCACAAAAATCCTATCTGGTTGCCCGAGGGGCATTTCCTTCCTTCGGCCGTAGAAATTAAGAAGAGGTATTGCAAGAAGTATAATTCAGATTGTCGTAATACCAATTATTGCAATATCTTCATGCAACAAATTCAATCAACTATTGAGGGGTCGGTTGTGTTTCAAACATAAAAATGCTATGTATGTTGATGTGGATCCCTTTCCCATCATTATGGCTGGAATATCATCGGCTAAAGGCAAAGAAAAGATTGGTCCAAAAGCTGATGATGATGAAAGAACGGCACCGGGTGTGAAGTTTTCAAAAGCTATGTACGCAGAAAGTAACCTAGAGGTTCAGATCAGTCATTTGTGCAATAAACATAACGAACAATGGAGCCAAATCATCGAGTAAGCCTGTCTCTGAAACAAACACCCAAGACAATACACCAAAGGGACATCCGAAGCCAGTAAGTGGTACGAGTTGATTCGAGACAAAGAAACAAAAAAAAAGCAATACTTAAACGACAGTTAGTTTTAAGCAATTGTTTGACAAATATTAGGCTATATCTGTGTCACCCCTCAATTTTAACTTACCTTAAGGGTCGACGATCTCGTGCACTAGCCCCTGGATCAGTACGCTAGCGGCTAGCGTGGAAGACCACGTAGCCGATACAAGCATACATCGATTAAACAAATCCCTGAATATTACATCACAATATTACGCCCTTAGGCGAATTTAGTAAGGCGGCTCATACACGTCTTAGTATACAAAACAATGTTCAGAGTACAGCGGTCACCAAAATATTTACCCAAAAGAATTCCTATCATCTACGGTTCACCAGCGACTGGAGCGACCCCTAAGACTCCTCAGGTCCACCATAGTTCTGTCCGTCGTCTTCGTAACACTCGTAAGGGTCATCCTCGACTTCATCGTCTAAAAGAGGGTAAGAAGGCGAGGTCAGCGTCATCCAAACGCTGGCTAGTTAACACTTCCCTTAATGCATGTAGTGTAGAAGGCTTTATTTAGAGGAGAGGGTTATTTTATTTGCGTAAAGCCAAGTTTAATAGACTTTTGGAAACATCCTAACTAGTAGCAACTAGAACTTGTCTTAATTATATAAATCAGGGGTTTTCCATCTTAACCATGCACCCCAAACCCAACTGCCAACCAAATACACCGACCGACGCACAATCGACCAATCCTCGACCATAAGCACCACCCACTTAACCAATCACCATACTAGCATATACGATCCTCATGACTTTCTTCCGGTTGCCCCCAACCTTTTCTAGTTCCGCCATCATTTCAAGATTTGACAATCCTGTTGTGGACCACACATGCCATGGCATGCCCACTCCGGCCTAGTAGGGTTGCTAGCCCTCACTAGTCGACCGTCACCCTGGGGATGTGTGCCCATTATCACCCTCGATGATGACCAATGCTGGTCCCTATCGAGAAAGGTCCCAAAGGGCATCCGCAGAGCGCTCGCAACTGGTGATCCAAGACCTATACTCCGCGCGATGGCCACGCGTTGTGTTGGAACCATCCCTCAGATGGCAGCGCTCTCCCTCTATGCGTGTTACTCCGCGCTCCTCCTAGGAAAGCCCTGGCCAAACCCAGCACTAGGCATCTCGTGCCTTAATCATCCCTCAGGATGTCCAACTAGGGGCAACCCACCAATCACTCTCTACTTCCACGGTCATCGACCACACCACATTTGGACTATCCCAACCAATCCGATCCACACAGACCGACTTCCCACATGACCATACCGCAGACACAATCAGCCCAACATGCATCTATCAGCCTTAACTGTCATATGTCATGTCACATTGAATGAGAATAACGGATGACCGATGAATATTGGTTCACCGTTCCGTGGTGATTAGCCAGAAGATTTGTTAAGCCTAAGCCAGTCTAAGCACGTTTTACCCATTAGGTAGGGTTAAAGTAGTTACCAGACTAAACATAGGCTATCAAGAGCAATGACAATCAAGGCAGTCATTAAGGCTAAACAGTTCAAGCCAGGCATGTATAATTATTACATGATTATCAACTAGGCAATCTACTAAGCATGCATTTAATTAATAAAAAAATAGTTAACAGAAAACTGGGTAATGAACATGCTATTTAGTGATGTAAATCCGCACTAGGGAATCGCTATCTCTCCCTAATACGGATCACATCTAAAGAGTAAGTGTTAAGTCGCCTTGCTCAGGTAGGTGGTCCTCCTCAGCGTCCCCAAATCTTCCTTCGGGATCGCCTATGCCTAATCATACCAACAAACCAATAATTACGTACTAATGCAATGGAAAACATTATGCATGCTCGACCTAGGCCCTAGATTCGTCATTAAAGCCTAAGCTCGATTAACGAAGCTATTTATCGTATGATATGTTATGCATGACATAGTGCATTAATAAATAATATTATTAGTACATAATAGTCTACTAATCCCCAAAATACGATTTCGTACGATTTGGTCGTGAACGGGTGATTAGGGTTTTGAGGTGACATAATAATGACGAATATTCGGAAATCGATCTATGATTGGGTTAACGTTTAACGGAGTTGACAATTCACTAAGTGTTTCAAAATAAAAGAGGTAATCTTAGGTTGTATTTCTTATTAACTTATTTTCCCAAAATCCTCTCATGGATAGATCTAATAAAGATAAGGCTAGATGATTGGTTAGTGTTTATTAATAAAATATCCCTAAGATTATATTTAAATTGAAATGCAAATTTAAACTATTCTAGAAATATTAAAGCATTTATCTAACCAATATTTTCTAAAGGACAGTTGGTGTCAAATTCATTAATTGGAAATAGCCATCAAATTCCCTAGAATCAATTTAACTATTTAAATATAGGAGAACCTACAATTTTAACAATCAGTGCTGAATTTTCCTTTTACAGATGTGGATTTTATATTTTTATAAAATCATAACTGTCCTCTAGTATTTACCTGAATTTTTCTATAATTTTTTGGAGTCTCTAGCTATTTTTAATAAATTAAAAGCCAAATTCGGTACTAAACTAATTAGGAAAATCGTTGGAAAAGATTTTAAATCTATCGGGCCGAGGCAGCGAAGGGACGGCCCAGTGACGAAAATGGCCCAAAGCCCAACATCGCGCACGCGCCCATGCTGCCTGGGAAAAACGTCGAAGGGGGATTCTTCAGTGGCGCCAACGCGTTGAGGAAGCGTCAACAACGCCGGGCGTCTCCACTAATCAGACATGTGGGATCGGGGCTCATTGGCCAGTGACGCCGTGCTAGGGATTTAATCCGGTGCGCGCAGGGGCGAGCTGACAGGAGGGGTCCAACAACCAGTGACGCAGCGCAACCAGGTCAGCACGAATCTTGGAGTGGGATCAGACGGTGCTCCTTCATCGTCTACCTCGCGCCGCAGACGTGGCTTGGCGGCAATGGCTTGAACCACGGTGGTGCTACAGGCCATCCCCGGCCATGTGCGTGCATGCACCTGCATCTACGGTCCTCTACGACCTACATGGCACCATTGTCAAGGCCGGGATCGACCGGACGCGGTGACGGCGCAGAGCCGAGAGCTCGCCGGAGCAATCCACGCTGTGGTTGGGATCTACAAACTAAGGGCATGCACGGGGAGCAAGAGGAGACCAAGAGGGTGCTCACCACAAGCTCCGGTGGAGACGATGGGGACTCTGGGGCAGCTGGCGGCAGAGGAGCCGTCGGCGACCGAAGCAGAGGAGGCATTGACCCGGCGACTCCGTGCTCCTCAACTGAAAATAGGCGAGGGGAAGGGTTAGGAAGGGTCTTGGGAAGCACTGGACGAGAATAATTTCACAGCGGCTCACGGGTTGCCCAGAATTGATCCGGTGCCGGCGATGCACGGATTTGGGGGAAATGGCGGAAAGCTCGGGCCGGCGGGGCAGCGGGAGATTTATAGGCGTCGGACGGTTGGCTGGCTCGTTATGCGCTTGGCGAGGCAAAGGAGGAAAACTGAGCGGCGACGGGACCGGCGCGGAGCTCGGTGCTGCAGAATGCGGCAGGGGAGGCGTGGCGCGGTGTGGCGAGGTGACAGCACGGCGCAGCGATGATGGGGATTGCGGCGCACGGCGCGGCCAGTGCAGAGCTGGGCAAAGTGGTGTGCGGCGCGCGGCTGAGGCGACCTCGAGCGGCGGCAGGGCCACCAGGCAGTGAGAAAGGGGGAGAGAGAGAACGCAGGAGAGTGGGCTGGAAAAAAAGCTCGTGGCTCGCTGCTCGGCTCGAGCTCGGCGAGCTTTGCTCGGCTCGACTCGGCTCGTAGCTACAAACGAGCCCGAGGCGAGGCTGTGTATGTGGCTCGTAAATTAGACGAGCCAGCTCGGCTCGAGGCACGAGCGGCTCGGCAAGCCAGGTCGCGGGATCGGCCCACTGGCCCAGTGAAGAACATACAAGCCGGGCCGTAGTCCACCGACTACTTCGGCCGAAGGGTTAGAAGGCCCTTAAGGCAGGGTGCACCACCGCGGTGCCGGTGCAGCCGCCAGCCAGCAGCCGTGCTGCGTGCACTACTGTGCAGGGTACCCCGCCGCCGCCGCCATAATCCTGCTCCTGTGCTCCAGTGCAGCTGCGCCTGCTGCCGTGCTGCGGTCCTGCCGGCTGCCGCCGCCACCCGCCACCTCGCCCGGCCCCCAGCCCCCCCACGGCCCCACTCCCGGCGGCCGGCGCTCTCCAGTCTCCACGCCTCCACGGCTGACGGCCTTCGACGTCCGACGCAGCAGCGGTGCGGCACTGCGGCCTGCCTCGGCTTGGCATCGCTGGCTCGCCGCATCGGGGATTCGGCCACCGCGGCACCACCCACCGCAGCCGCAGACTGCACTACTGCAAGAATCTACAGTTCAGCCTTGCATCCTGACATCCTGTCTTTCTCTAATCCATATTCCATAATAGTTGGAATGTTCATTTGTGCCAAAGTACACTACTAGTGTTGAAGGACGTGCATTTTTTCATTTAAGTGATGACTTTTATCAGCTCTGGGTAGTCCGGTTACTCTAGTGCAGCAACTAAACTGGTACTGCACTACTTCGTGTAAAAGCTCGTCGAGCCGCTCGCGAGCTCGCCACGAGCCGAGCCGAGCCGGCTCTTCAGCTCGCCTCAGTGACCGAGCCGAGCCTGGCTCGGCTCGCTACTGGACGAGCCCGAACGAGCCGAGCCAAGCCAAGCTCGGCTCGGATCGTTTCCACCCCTTGAGGAGAGAGAGAGAACTACGGTGGGGCCCATGTGTCAGCTCATAATTTTAAACAAAATTTGAATTTCTGTTGAGTTTTTGAATTGGTCCCAATTTGGGCTGTTACAATCTAACGCTAAATCTGAGCAACAGCTAAGGGAAATGGAAAAATAAAATCGCATTTGAAACCCTCCGCAGGAAAACCTGTAAAATAGAGGGCGTATGGTCGGCTATACTTTTGCATGTCAGGCCAGATATCACTTTATCCATATCTCTTCTATGTATGCATTTCTAGGTAACATCTTACTGTCACACAAATCCCAACATGCGCTACCGCGCGATGGCCACGCGTTGTGGTGCTATGAACTAGTTCCCCACTCAAAGAAAAGGTCAGCAACTTCCCGTCGTGCATAACACATATGCACCCGTCCAGGTGAGTCCATCATGATTAACAACTCAAGCATTTACAAACATATTGAGCGTGCACTTTTATATTTCAATTAAATACTTTATCAAAAATGGGTAGAAGAATAAGTTAGGGTGTGAACTTGCCTTTGTGATCAATTGACTGCACTTGGGTAGCTTTCGGACAATACTCCTTGGACGCAGGCTCGTCTATCGAAGCAAATAAATTGGAGTAACTAAATTGCGTAAAAAAATGTAAAAACAATGTTGGGCTTGACTATGTAGGGTTTGGGTATCGTACCTAGTCGAGGATGTAGGTCAACAGGCTCCTAGAAGCTATAAGGTGCATTTACTAAACTACCCCCACAATTATATTTTAGAATATGCAAATAAGTCTTTAAACATATTTCTTTAATATTTTCAGAGAAAATCCTACAAGATAATGGCAAAGTTATATTTTTTCTAAGGTCTAGACTAAGCTTAGGATTTGCTGGAATTTTCTAGGAATTGTTGGAGCTAATATGATATTTGTAATAATTATAAATGTATTTTCAGGATATTTTACAAGATTATATTGGGGTAAATATTATTGGAACAGTAATGGGCCAAGCCCATCACTGTGTGGTGCACGGCACGCAGCGTGCGGCCTAGCAGGCAAGCGCGGCACGCGGCGCTCGTGGCTCAGTTAGCCCACGCGGCCCAGTTGTAGGTGCACAACACGGTGACGTCAAAGGCGCCTTAGTGGAGTGTACTGCCTACACTTAACTCGAAGCGTGGGACCAGGGCCCAAGAGGCAGAGAGACAGAGCGAGGCGGAGCACGCAGTAGGGAGCCGGCTGACATGTGGGTCCGGCTCGCCAGCGACACATATGCATAGTTCTTTGATTGATGACGTCAACGTGACGTCACCTTTTTCTTCCTCTCGCCGGCGCGCATTACCATGGGAAAAACGATGACTGGCGGCGCTAGCGGCGGCAAGTGTATGTGTTGCCTATGGCTTCAATGCGACATAACTCACTTAGAAATGCCCTCGCCACGGCCGGCGATGACCGGACGCGGCTGCACTGTTGGCAGCGGTGGCAATGCTCGGGGATGCTTCAGGCGGCGCTACCGACAGACGAGGAAGATAGCGGCGACGGTTCAGTTTTGTTCGCTATGGGCGGTGAAAATGTTAGAATAATTATGGGGATGGCCCATTTAATTATTTTAATGGAAATTTCAAGAGGCCCATTTAATACTAGGAGTTATGAAAACGGTTTAGTACCGTACGGGAAATTGGGAGGAGAATATCTCAACTTAAATAGTTGGATTGTGGTTCTCCCAATTAGAAAAGTGAGAAAAGAGAAAGGCAGGGCTACACACGCACGCGCGCCGAGTCGAGCTCGAGCTCGAGCCGTGGCGTGGCGTGGCGTGGCGTGGCGTGAGTGTGACGTGACGTGTTAAGCATGGGCGACCTCACCCTGAGCTGGGCGACCCCTCCCTGAGCTGGGCGACCTCACCCTGAGCTGGGCGACCTCTCCCCGAGCTGGGCGACCTCACCCTGAGCTGGGCGACCCCTCCCCCGTAACCGACGACTTAATGGCCAGAT
>SPJY01010914.1:2227756-2297115 GCA_005191435.1 Raddia distichophylla | reverse complement strand
TGACTGATATGCAGGGGCTGCTTGCTGAGAAAATTACTCCAAATACCCATGTCTTCAACAGCCTTATGAATGTGAATGCCCATATTTTGAGCTACAACTTCTCGGTCTACAAGCATATGCAAGTAATGCATCTTTTATCCTGTCGCTGTTCATAGGTAGGTTATTTTAGTTCCAAGTCAATTAGTTCGTTACATCCTTGCTGTTGTCATATGTACTACACAGATTGTGTGTTTGCTTGTGTCTTCCATTTCTTTTCCTGCATTTTGATGGATTCAACAAGCTCACATGCTAACTTCTCGTGTGTTCACAGAGCTCACAGGGCGTGGAGGCCTCCGGCAGCCAGTCGCAATTGCCACCTCCACCACCGTACTTCACACAGACGACACAGCTTTACGCTCCCCGCCCACAGCTACCGGCAGAGATCCCTGGGATACACTTCACTCCACACACGCATTCTCCTGGGATAATACTCGTTTTTTCAGACTTTCACAATCTCTCCCCGAACCGGGCGACCTCTCCCAGTAACCGACGACTTAATGACGTCCGTTACTAGTGGCCAGATTAATGACGTCCGTTACTAGTGCTTGATGGTGCTTGATGGCGTCCAGGTTCGACGAAAATTCTCTTCCTGGCGCCTATAAAAGCATGAGCACCTCGCCCTGTGAAAAACTCTCTCTCGCTCTCAAGAGCTCTCTCTCCCGCACATTCCATTCTTCCATCTGTAGCGCTGCTGTTTTGCATTCCCGCCTCTGTTTCCTTGCGCGCACAAGGAGCGGAGGGAGCAGGCCTCCGGATCCTCGTCCTTCTCGAGATCCTGCTCGGGATAGAAGGCCGATAAGGTTTTTGGGGAGCGACCTCGCGACTGCTCAAGTTTTCCTGCTGGTTCAGCTTCGTCTACACAGCATCGACGTTCGACTGCACCGACCTCTCCACTGCATCAACGGCATCTCTGCACCAACTTGTGATCGTCTACACCAACTGTCATGGCGAACAACAATGAACAAGTCATTGTTCCGCCTGCGCCTGTGCCCGTGGTGGCACCGGCTCAAGGGTATATTTGTTTATACCGTGCCTTTGTCTTTTTGTTTTCCTGTTCATTAGCCCTTGCGTATGAGATAGATATTTTTATATCTAGTACCTTTGGTGTTGAACTGGAAACTGGCAATTGTTTAATTATGATTTACATTATTTTGTGGATTAAAATATTGAGAAAATTCCTAATATTTCCAACAGAAAATGAGCAGGGCGATGAGAGTGCGTGCGTGGCTCAGGGTGGGTGGCATCGTGAGCTCACGCCACGGCGACGAAATGTTAGAGATCGATCGACACTGAGGCGTGGAGAGAGAGGCAGAGTGCGCCGCTAGAGAGAAAGAGTGAGCAACTGGTGAGAGAGAGTAATAGAGAGAGAAAGAGGAAATTGGGCCGAGGTTAGGCCCAGGAACAGCCCAAGCTGCAAATTCAAGTTGAATTTCAAATTTGAAGAAAGTTGGTTTGAAGTTTTAACTTTGCCCAAATTTTGAGGTGTTACAAATAATAAGTAACAAAGAAATGCAACAACTCGAGGGAAAAAAGATGCACCAAACAAATTTATTGGAAATTTCTTGATTCAATATGGACTTGTATGTTACAAGGAAAAAGTTTTTTGATTTCCTGAAGTATTGAGTCGGACGCACATAACTCCTGACTTCGAAAACAGGTATTTTAGCTCTTATATTTTTAAAACCGGAACACATAACCCCGCCCTGGTTTTTTAGGGTGGTTTTGCCACTTGATTTGGACACGTGAGTTGATTTTGCCCACATGGCTCATGACGTGTACTCAAAATACAAAAATGTTAATAAAATAGTGGGATCCATGTGTCAGTCGATACTACCCCTTCTTCTACGTCTGTCCCCTCACCGCTCTCCCTCTCTCTCCCAGCTTCTCCTTCCCCACCACCTCTATCCTATTCCTCCCCACCCTATGTCACCCTCCTCCATCGGCGGTGCACGGAGCTGCACAGCGCGGCGACGACCAGGATGGTGCACGCTGGGTGGTGTGATGCGGGTGGCGGGTGGCGGTGGAGCATAGCTCGGTATCGGTGGCGGCTAGGGGTGGCGCGAGCGGCTGTTTGCGGCAGTGCGGGGAGTGCAACGTGGGCGTGCGGCGACACTGTGGTGACATGGGACAACAGCAGGGCAGCGGCGCAATCCAATAGCTGGCAAATTATCATTTTGGGTTGGTGATTTGGGGATTACTTTTGGTCTGCATATTAGAGTGACAGAGAGGGAGGAGAGATAGGATAGAGAGAGAGAGGACAGTGAGTGACGGCGAGGGGAGGGGCCGGTGTGGAGGGGCAAGGAGGAGGTTGTGGCAGGTAGAGCAGGGAGGCGGCGGCGGTTGGGAGGAGGGGCGGAGAGAGGAGAGAGGGGAGGGGAAGAGAGAGAAGAGGAGGATGGTAGAGGAAGAAGATGAGGGTGGGTCCATGCTAAAAATAGATTAAATAAAAATAAATACCACGTGGACTTCTTAGGTCGCAAAACCACCCATGTGGAGCGCTGAAGTGGTAAAACCACCAGTAAAACCACTCGCTAGGGGTTATTTGCACCGGTTTGAATCTTTCGGTGGACATAATACCTGGTTCTCGAAGTCAGAGGGTTATGTGCACCCGACTCAATACTTCAGTGGGGGTAAGTAGACTTTTTCATATTAACAAATGTGAAATTAACAGCATTATTGTTGCGTAAAAATATAGTTAAAAATAATATGATTTTAGAAAATTAATAAAATTCACACGAAGGTACATGTAGATCTAAAAAGACTTGAGAAGTTTATTTGGGTCCAATTGGACTCTGGACGATTTTTTTGTTGCCATTTGAGTAGACGGTGTTAAGAAACCTCGCTACTAGGTGTAGTCCGAGGTGTAAACATGGTCGAACAATCACAGATAAAGAGTAAGAACACAGGGGACATGGAGATATAGGGTGGAGCTTCTCTTTATTAATTCTCAGATCTCATCTACAACATGGTGCTCCACCTCTTGTTTTATAGTGTTGCTTAGGGTTTAGGCTAGGTCTAATATGGGAACCACCATGGGGGAGCCTCTGGCCGGCCCTAGCCACGCCGTGCCGCGCTAGCCCTAGTCGGGTCGGGCTCCCCACCCAGAGGTTTCCCAACACTCCCCTTGAACCTTGCCAGCAAGATGCATATGCCTCATTAAAACTCCATACAAAAACCCAGTGGGAAAAAAAGGATTAGAGAAAGAGTATGTAGCATACGCTTGCTATGCGCACAATTTGCCTCATTAAAAACCTTATGTGAGAAAACTTTAGAGAAAAACTCACCAAGGGAAAAAGAGTACAAACCACCCAACATTTCATTCAATCTTCTAGATCGAGTTGGGTACTCCGACTTCTTGCCAAAGTTTTAATTCAGGGCGTGTGAAGTATCTCCTCTGAATTCAGCAATTCTTTGAGCCTAATCATTCCAATGCCTCTAACACACCTTTCAAAGAAGGCAGTAGGCAATGACTTAGTGAACAGGTCAGTCAAATTCTCACAGGATTTGCTGTGCTGGATACTTATTTCATTCAACTTATGCAATTCATACGCATAGAAGAACTTGGGATCGATATGTTTAGTAAGATTACTTTTCACATAACCCATTTGCATTTGTGCAACACAAGCGACATTATCTTCATAGATAATTGTAAAGGTTTTCTCAATAGGTAATCCACATGACTGCAGGATGTGTTTCACCATTCTTCTTAACCATGCACATTCACGAGATGCTTCATATAATGCAATGATCTCCGAGTGGTTAGTGGACATGGCCACTAGCGTCTACTTGGACGACTTACATGACATTGCAGTGACACCACATAGGAATACATACCCAGTTTATGGTTTACCAGTATGCAGGTCTGAAAGGTACCCAGCATCGGCATAACCAACAATATTCATATCTTGGTTCTTCCTGTAAAACAGGCCAAGGTCAATGCTTCCACGGAGGTATTGAAAGATAACCTTTATTCCGTTCCAATGCCCTTTTCGTGGGCTGCACTGTATCGAGACAACGTGTTCACGGCAAATGCTATATCAGGCTGTATACTATTAGCAAGATACATAAGTGCACCTATTGCACTCAAGCACGGGACCTCCTGCCCGAGAATTTCCTCCCCCTTCCATGGGTCGGAAGGGGTCTTTATCTTTCCACAAAGATCTCCCTATCATAGCGGTTCTTGAGGAATAGGTTTTGTCAAAGCCAAACCTTTCTAAAACCTTCTGAGTAAAGGTCGCCTGGTGTATTAACATCCATGAGGGAAATGCTCGAGCTGCAAGCCTAAGCAATGATTAGTTTACCTAAGTCTTTTAATTCAAAACCATACTTCAAATATGAGCATGCTTATTCTAATTCTCTTTTTCAATTCATATAGTGACTTTCAGAGTTTCACACTATATGTTTCTATTTGATCTACCTTGGTTACGGAAGGTGATACTTTAAGTATCTTCATTCATAAACCCGAATCCAAGTCTCTTATACATATATTCAGTAACAACATCCTTCAATTCAAATTTCACTTTAAACTTCAAGTTAAGTACTGCCAATAATGAGATATATCTAGAGAAATACCATGACCAGGGAATAAGCTTCTTCATGAAGCGTTGAGCTATCAGCCTTGTTATGTACCATACCAATTCATTATTCTCATTTCTCTTATAGAGAAAATGCTACTATATCGTGGTAATTGCCTTCTTTTATATGGCATATATATGTCGACTTTGGCCGTTGCTCTATTCATAAGTTTCCTTAATAATACAATTCATATGGCCATATTTAGTCATGGGGTGCTTCGTGCACTTCTACTTGCTCTGCACCGCTATTTCCCATCACGAGAGCAAGTTCCTTTAGTTCTTATCGCCGGTGTGTGCACACACTTTGGTCGATACATTCATGCATTTATTCTTGCATGAAATATTCAAAACTGGGAGTGCTTCGCTAGCAGGCTTCTCTCCAGCTGCCAGTTCTCAACTGGCTCCCCTTCACTACTTGGGGCATTTTAGTGATTTGGTCATGATAAGCCCTCTTTTCGTTTTTCCCAGGCGTCCCCAGGCACTTCGGGTCAGAAGAACCAGACTCCCTGTTCTTTCTGAGGCCTTTTAACAGGTTGAGGGGTACCTTCAGTTCTTTGGTACTGCAACCTTCTCTGGCGCATTTAATGCAACTTAATCATTTTCTTCATATCACAAAAATGATCATACAGTGGCAGTTTCACATATATTTCAATAGTCTCCTAGACTTCCATTTCTTTACTAGCTCAAGGGTCATGCACGAGAATTCTATATGCTTATTTTCTTGGCATTCTCATTCAGAAGTTCTAATTCTCATCTAATGACGGAAAAATATTGCTCGTCAATAGTGGTATGGTACGTATAATTCAAAGTGAAAAATTTCATTATGACCCTTTGCATACACTAATTGGATGTTGTAGGACTATCTGTCCTTTTGATTAGTGATTAGGGATGCTTTGTGTAGGGCTTCATGTCTCTACACATTCTTCAAGAATTACAACTCTGCACATTAACCGGGCTAATTATTCAATTCGTTTTCAATTCATATGACTACTAGTCTCTTTGCAAGAGATGGCATGCTATGCCTATGCAAAGTGCTCTGTTTCAAATCTCATCATCGAATGCCTTTAAAATAAAGTCACTAGCAGTGTGCATTGCGGCGGACTTCATATGATGGTATTTGAAAAATTCTTTAATTCCAGTGATCTACAATATGTTCTTTTCAAATGCTTCGTTGGTTGTGTGAGAGTAAACTCGATCACATATATGAAACAGTGTTGAGCACTATGAAGTACCAAAATTGCCCTGTTAAAGGCTGAATTGAAATGCAAATGTCCTACTAGATGCAGTCCAGAGATTTAGGGACTTTGGTATTCTCTTCATTATTCAAGGTCTATTCATTAATTTTCGGTGGCAATTCAGACACACAAAATCTTCAAGATTCGGAAAATATTCACGATGATATTATAGCCCGTGAGTTGTTTGTGCAATCCCTTATCATTACAAAACTGGGGAACCTAGAATACAATAATGAAAAAGATAAGAGTCAGGAGTTTCTAAATCAGTCTTCTAAGCTGGCATGCACTACAAGTGCATCAAATCTATTATAGTGTAGCCCGAATTCATATTGGAGGGATTACTTCTAGTATGCCAGCATTTTTCATAATGCATGAGCATTCAGTGCTATTCTCTTCATTTGTTCATGAAACATGTACGGATGCCTTTAAATTTAATAAGCTCAAAAATATTCGAGGTAAACAACGCTTCTTAAGTGCTGATGTAATACCCAAAATAATATACCCGTGGCTCTTCGTGAGCAAGCTATGCATGGATCGCTATTAACGATTTATTCAAATTAATACTACCAGTATTCTTCAGGACTGATACGGGTATATGAACTCTCTTAAAATGCTATTTGTTGTTCTGCAACAGTATTAACAACCTCCAAGGGCACTACATAGATTCTAGGTTACAATCAGGCAATGGCAAGATTCAGAATGCAAAGTATTCATAAATTGATTGCAACTTCATATATGCTGGAATAAGGGCAAATGCAAAACCCGTCATGAGAATTAATGTGCGCTCTTTCACAGCTTTAATTCAAATATTCTCTTCAGGAACTTCCAATCCATGCTAAAATTCATATGTCTGCTAGCAACCACAATTCAGAGTGCAAATTCATAAAATGCGATTCAAAATGTGCACCCACTACATGTGGGTGTGCTCTCAAAACCTGTAGGCCAATGCCGCATGGTGAGTCTACGACCGGCACAACATAGTACGGCCCAACATGGCGGTGACACTATGTGGGTGTGTGGCCTATCAAATCTACACCAAATGCGTCAGCAGCAGGCTGAGGCCAGAATGACGCAATCAGTGTGCAGCACAGGCCGTGTTAGGGCCATGCCTACATACCAATGATTGACTCGGGCCACGGGCGATGCAATGGTATGGGAGCACAGTTGACAATAGGGGCAGCTCCCAGAGGCTTCTACCGCTAAAAGGGTGGGCCCCATAGGCAACCACACAGATATAACCGAGCAGCGACGCGACAGGGCCGTGACGGTTACTCTAGTTTCAATGTCATATGTCGAGATCTTCGTTTCTTCATGCACTTCATGTGCGATTGCAATTAGAACGAGGGGAGAAATTTTTGGAGGTCTCTGCAAGAGTGTCTTCATGGGATAATTTCCGTCGACAATGGCAAGTTAAGCCTCTGCCATTACTTTTCTTTCTTCTTTGATTGATAAGCCATAATTGTATGTATAATCATGGCAAATCATAGATCAATATCCAAAATGGCACATAATTTTTCGACATTATGTTGTGAGGGTTCTGCCCTTTTAATGGTGGGGAAATAAAATGCGGCTTCTCCTTGTTTTATCTTTCTTGAGCAATAGACTTTCTCTTCATCGGCCAATTGTTCTTATTCTCCTATCACTACAAGGAAAAACCCCTTTTACCAACGCATGCATGCGTTGTTGAAAGTCCAAATAAGCGATGTTAGGATCTATACCAACGCATTCAATATGCGTTGGCATTGGTGCCGTTGCTAGGGTCTAAAACCACACATATAAATGCGTTGGTAAGCTATAGAAATAAGCGTTGCAACCTAGCAACGCTTACATTCAAACAATAGCTACGCCTTTGATGCGTTGGCACTTTTAATAAAGGACCAATTACATTTCTAGCATTTATACATCATATAATATAAATAACAATTTAGAGAACCAATAATTTGATGAGAACTCCAAGGTCAACCATTCGGTCAACCACTGTAGTTCTCAACAAAGCACTGGCTGAATTGTTCTGAACACAGCGACTACTTCATGTAATCTAATTGAAAGTGGTGCGTGACATAATTAATTCCCATGTATTCTAGTAATATATATATTCTAGCATGCCATTACCAATTCAAAAGGCATAAATAATTACTGATAATTATAATGGCAAATGCACACAAGGATTGCACATACATAATTACAGAATTAAATAATGCTTCAAATTCAAAGTCGGGTGCAAACTTCGAGTTCCCGAGATGTTAAAGGGCCAAAGATTAAGTTTTCAATACATTAGAAAAATCTAGGAAGGCATCGGAAAAACTTCTAGTAATTTCCAAGCTTCTAAGGGATTGTAATGCAATTTTTATTCTTCTGGAAACATGGGTGCCAAATTCAAATTCCCCAGTAGCAAAACATGCCAAAATTCAAATCTCGGGTGATTCTTCAAGAATCAGAGGGGTTTTCTACAGTTTCACAATTTCAATGCTGTTTCACAATTTCAATGCTATTTCACAAATTTTCATTGCCCTTTTCCAATTTCTCAAAAGTTTCAGCCCAATCTGGGCCTTTCGGTCCAGCGCACGGCCTGCTGCTAGCAGAGCCGAACTTAGTCGGTAAGTTGGCCGGATGGTCCATGCACCCCATCTGGAACTTTCGTCCCAGAGCACAATCTGCTGCGAGCAGGACGGTGCATAGTAGGGAAGGCCCAACAAAATTATTAATAGTAATAATGAAAATTCAATTCAAATTCGGATGATTCTGCAATTTTCGGATTTTCTCCGAGGCTATTATCAAGTTTACTAGGCCCTTATGCCAATTCTGTCAAAAATTGGACCAAATTGGGCCTTTCGGCCCATGTACTGGGACGGGGCGCTTCTGGTCAAAGACGGGTCAAGTCGGCTCGGCAACATAGGCCAGGCTGGCTCGGCTTGGAGCGTTCGGCTGCAACGCCTCCTCAGCTTGGCTGCGAGGCCAGCTCGGTACGGCTGCGGGGCCGACTCGGCATGACTGCAAAGCCGGCTCAAGCGGCTGGGGGGCCGGCTTATCTGGTGGGCCGCCACGCGCCAGGGTACGGCACTGGGGCTAGGGTTGGAAACCCTAGACCCTTCTGCTTGTGTCGGCGGCGGCCACCGCAAGGGCGACGGCGCTGCGTGCACAGATGTCCGCCAACAGGGCGACAGTGCTAGCTACGGGCGCGGGTGATGCGCACGTCGGCACGGACATGCGCGAGGGGCATCGGCGTTGAGCGCAACGCGGTGGCAAGTGGCTTCTAGCGAGGCGAGCACAGGATGCAAGCCAATTCAAGATACTAGTTGAGGTTGTGTGCCCATGGCGCGCCGAGCATGCTCTATGTTGGTCAGCCCACTGTGAAAGAACGGCTTTAAAAAATGATTTATGTATGGCTATAAAAAGGGAGAATGAAATAAACCATATAATCATCAAAACGTATATGAGGTCCGTAAAAAAAATATATGGTCGGTTACAGTACCAGAATAGATCAAAGTCGATGAAAATACATGGTAAACAAATGTATGATTCGCATAAATGCACAATATCAAAGAAACCAGTATAGCATTTTCACTACTGTATAGGGCAACACGCAAGTCACACTGAAAGCATACGGCTAGTAAAGTAAGTGAGAGCGTTGTTATAACTTGGAAATACTATATGAGTATAGCAAAACATAAGCCATCAGGCAACATAAAACATGAAGAAGAAAGCAAAAGCACAATTTCCCCTGGATTTTGGTCTTTTGTCTTTGGCTGCCACAGCACAATTTCATTGTCAACGCTCTGCAAATTCAAGTTAGCACAAATCAGATGTACTCATACTTCAGGAAGGGCCAGGTTAGTATTAGAGGAGGCTGTAACATTAATCTGGTGACAGAAGACTGTATAATGTACAGTAAGGTACTATAGGGCTATAGGCAGCAGGCTCCATGGTTGGTGTTAGCACTAACAATGTGCAGCAAGTACATGTTCAGCACAATACTGTACTAATCCATGTCCGTTTAAAGAGAGAATTTTGACCTTGGACAGGATGAAGTCACCAAGCCACCTAGTACAATCAGCATAGTTAGAGTGCACTACAGCAATCATCACCTGGAAGGAGAGCAAAGTTTGTCAATTTGGTAAAATGCCATGTGGGTTAACAAATACAAATCATATGCAAAAGAACGTGTTAAAAGATGATCAGTAGATGCTTAGTGAACCGGAAATTGGACATAATTCGTTGGAAACTTTGAAGGAAGGTCAGTCCATGTAAATGATTTCTCAACATAAGGCCAAAATTCTGTGACAAAATACTGACAAACTGTTAGTAATATGCAGCAAGCAAATGTAAATAGAAATTAAAATGGTTGGCTAACCTTTCATAGACCAGATTTTCACAGTGTTGTCCATACCACAACCTCCAATACGATAGATATCAGATGGGTGGAAATCCTGGATCAAAAAAAAATTTCTATATGCCTTGTCAACAAAAAAACATTGTAATTTCAGGACTTCCACAACTTGGGAATGTAAACACAAACATTGTAATTTCAGGAATCTGTTTTTTTTACAACACAGGAACTATTCATTCATACTTGGTTTTCTGGAAACCATACACATCTTTTAGAAAAGAGAAAAAGATAGCTATGCACAGGGCCTTGAAGAAAAGTATTTTCCAGCTACTTACTTATCAGATGGTTGACAACTTGAGATCGTAAATAATTTGTAGACGGCTACTTGATAATCTTTGGCGCAATATTTTTGACAGCAAAACCAAAACCCAAATGACAACAATTAGTTGTGTTGATCAGTTACAAATAAGACAGCAAAAATAACTACATCCGAGGTAAGAAAAGCAAAACGTTATAGGCCAGCTATATTTGTTAAGATGTAATGAGCAAGTAATAACATAAAACATACCATTCCTACCAATCTGTTTTGAAAACATCCCATCATGTTGAGAAGGCCACAAAGATATAAATATGTAAACATAGCACCATGCTGGAAATGGCTGTCGTGTTGCTAAAAATCTTACTAAACATTATAACACACATTGCACCTTTTTTGGAATAGCATCAACAATAAGTTAAGCTGCCTAAAAGCTGGTTAATAAAAATAATAGCAAGAGATATAGTTGGGGAAATCATTTATGCCATGAACTGCAGATCAACATTGCTCTATGAGAAAGCATCATTGATGGAAAATAAAAACCGACATGAGAGACGAACACTATAATGCCCTATAATGCCATAATAGCATATGAGCCTATAGAGAAGGACAAATTTCAACCCTGCTGTAGATTGCACATCGCAGCATGAACTAAACCTGAAACATATGAAATTATAGAACCCCTAATCAAAAAGAAGAAAGAAGCAACAGTCGCCTGACGTAGTCATGATCGACACTGGATTCTTCAATTTTATTATCTTCATGTGTTCCCTGCCCTGAGTCTTTCACAAAAGAAAAGCTGTCATGCATCAGATAACCACAATATGGCATGCGTGAGTAAGCATTGCCCAATAACATCATATATTTTTTAAATTTCTTCCAATATCTAGGTAAGTCTTTAGCAACTAATATAACTCAGATTATTACATCTATGTTAACATGCATGGCTCAAACCAAGCACCAAAATATGAACCCAATTTAACAGAGTTTCGAACCGAAAGTAAGCTCTTTTAGAACGATTCCCCCAATAGAAGGAAAAACCATCAATTATGGATATAAGCACATACATGGATGAATCAATCTCTTTTTAAAACTTTTAGACAGTGAAGGCCACTACGGATTGTAGGCTGCTACCCTTTCGAGCTCACTAAACAACTATGATAGGTCTGGAAGATTTCAGGTGGCCACGGCAGTGACAATAACTGATACGAAGGATGGGACAAAGAAATTGTAGAAAATGATGGCATCAAACAAATTCCTACCTTTAAGATGGCATTGAAGTGTATTGTATTGAGTAAAAACAATTTTGTATTATTTGCTACACAGAAGGCAAGCTGTTCCATCCGTAGAAAATATAAGTTTGGACTAAACATTGTTTTAAAAATGAGATAATTCGTTGTTACTATTCTCTATCTTATCTTTCGATATTTAAATCAAGAGGGACTGTAAGCAGCGGGCTAACCACATAGAGCGAAATCAGTAATGAACCAACAAACCACAATGGTACAATCAAGTTGTAAGCAAACGGACACTAAACGGTGCCAGTAAATACCAATTGGTGGAATCATCAACATATGGTGGAATGAGGTAAACCTAGGCCATGTAAAATTAACTAACAACAATCAGTAAAAGGTTTAGTTTGTGGCAACAGTGGTCTATCTAGAAAGGCAAAATTAAATCTGGGAGGAGCAGGTACAAACCCTTGATGAACCGCAGGGTCTTCACATCAAAATCGAAGCCGAGGTCTCAGATTATGGAACCATACCAAAAGACCCACAATATACACGGCAAAATTAGAACGGAGAAGGTTTTCCTCAACTGGTACCTGCCATTTGCCAACAATGCAAGACGTGTCCATGATTCCATCTCCTCAGGGAAGACGACGAAAGCACGGGGGGCGGAGGGTCGGGGCTGCCGTCGCCAGATCCTTTCTCCCCGGTGGCGGCAGCAGTAGGGGAGGACATCAGCGGCGACCAAACATGGAGAGAGGCCGGCGTGGCGGCGGGATGAGGACGGAGGGGAGGGATAGGGCACCTGGAAGGAGATGGCGATGGATTTGAGGGGAAGGCGGTGACAGCGAGCACGACCAAGACGGGGACGACCGCCGTGAGGGCTGGCCACGCCCGGACCCGGGGAGCCGACACCGTCGTCGCCCACGATCTATGCAAGGAGGCACCGCCGAGACGACGTAGGCCGGCGGTGGCGACGCAAAAGCGGCAGCGCCGGCGGTCTTGGGCCTCCGAGGCGGACCAGCCGACACCGGGATGCGGGCGGTGTGGGGCCCGGTGGCAGCAGCAGTAGGGGAGGACATCAGCGGCGACCAAACATGGAGAGAGGCCGGCGTGGCGGCGGGATGAGGACGGAGGGGAGGGATAGGGCACCTGGAAGGAGATGGCGATGGATTTGAGGGGGAGACGGCGATGGCGAGCATGACCAAGACGGGGACGACCGCCGTGAGGGCTGGCCACGCCTGGACCCGGGGAGCCGACACCGTCGTCGCCCACCATCGATGCAAGGAGGCACCGCGGAGATGACGTAGGCTGGCGATGGCGACGCAGAAGCTGCAGCGCCGGCGGGCTTGAGCCTCCGAGGCGGACCAGCCGACGCCGGGATGCGGGCGGTGTGGGGGAGGAGGCGTGGTCGAGAGATTTGTCAAAATACAACTCCGTAGGTGTGGCCTCACCCAAATAACATCCTCTTCGCTAAGCTCGTCAAAATACCACCCGATACGGTGCGGCCTCGCTGCTTTGCCATCTGCGGTGGCTTGGGGGCAAAATACGGGGTCAAGTGACGGCGCGGCGACGGCGAGTGCTCCCCTCTGCTCTCTCCAGCGACGGCGAAGTGATCCCGACGGCGAGCTCGGCGGCAGCTACCAAGTGAGTCCTGCGACTTCGACGCCCGTGTGCCCTTGTTGGATTTGCGTGTTGGTGTTCTTATGGATTCGATTTTTCCCCTTTTGGCTCATCTTCGAATGTGAAATCAACTCAAGAACTTCAGCGTGGTTTTCATTGCCGAGCACGTCGCCGCTGTTGCCGCCGCTGAGCTCGCCGTCGTGGTTGCCGCATCCGACCTCGCTGCCGCGGTCCCCGCAGTCGAGCTCGCCGCCGCTGTCGCCAATGAGTGGCTGGCACTTGGTCTCCTACTTGCCGCCGCCGAGCTCGTCTCCGCGGTCGCCGTCGTGGTCGCCGGAGGGATGAGTCGCGATGGGATGGCTCGGGTCGGCAGGGGACAGGGGCAGCGCCGTCACTTGACGTGGGGATGGCAAAGTAGCGAGGCCGCACTGTATCGAGTGGTATTTTGACGATCTCAGCGAAGAGGGTGTTATTTGGGTGAGGCCACACCTACAGAGTGGTATTTTAACAAATCTCTCGGCGTAGTCTTGGAGGCCTGCCGAGCCAGGCAAGAAAATGGGAGGGGGACAGCGACGTGGCCCAACATAAGCCACGGAAGCCACCGCCTGGCTGAGACCATTTGATGAGCATTGGACGACCGGTTTTTTTTTTGGCGACGTGGCCACTGCGGGCGAAAATTTTTACTATTTGCCCATAAAAAATGTTCCAAATGAAAAAATGCCCCGCATTTACACCCAATTGCAAAAATACCCCTAGGCGCCCCGGACGAGGGCGGTATTGGGCCAGGGTGCCCTGGCTGGTGGCGCCTAGGGGCCAGGCGCCTTGGCCCGGGGCGCCGAGGGGCAGGCGCCCTGATCGGGAGTGCCCTGACCGGAAGACGCCCTGGCTGCGGGCGCCAAGCTGTGATTAGCCGCTGTGATTAGCCATGCATGCTGTGATTAGCCGCTGCATGCTGTGATTAGCGGTGCATGGCAATTTGGATGCTGCATGCTGTGATTAGCGGAGATATGCACGAAATTAATTCCCAACGACGCAAATTTGAATTATCTATCTATCTATATACTATCTATATAAAACAGAGTTAAATGGAGCTACCACATTAATCTAAAATCCTAGAAATTCCCACGTTAATCGAAAAATAGTAGAAATTCTCACGTCAATCATAGAAAAAAGAAAAATCTACATCGTTGAATATGGATATTATTATGTAAATCTAACAGTCAATATTAACCTCTCAAAAAATAGTAGAAATTTTCACGTTAATCATAGAAAAAAGAAAAATCTACATCATTAAATATGGATTTTTTCTCACTAATTTCGCCTGTACGTATATAGCCAGCAATAGTACTTATAGTTCATTTGATTTTTCTCACTAATTTTTATATCAATCTCATATAGCGTCCAAATTACATAAAACAAATTTTATAATTTATATAAAATCCTAACCAATCCATTTTTTATAATCTATCTATATTCATTTGATACTTTTCTCACTAATTTTTATATCAATCTCATATAGCGTCCAAATTACATGAAACAAATTTTATAATTTATATAAAATCCTAGCCAATCCATTTTTATAATCTATCTATATTCATTTGATATTTTTCTCACTAATTTTGATATCAATCTCATATAGCGTCCAAAATTACATGAAACAAATTTTATAATTCATATAAAATCCTAACCAATCCATTTTATAATCCATATATATATATATATATGATTTTTTATATTTACCTGACCTTTTTGTACTTTATAATCCAGATTTTTTGTTCATTTAATGTTTTATTAATGTGAAAGAGATGGGCAAGGTATATTTGGTCATGGCTAGAGTGCAAACGGATTGGATACAGGCGGATAGTGCCCGTCTCGTGTCCTAATAACACGTAGCATATTTTATATATTTTTTACATACATATTTTATGTATTTTTATATATTAGTAAATAATTATTTTATAGTTTACACAATAGTAAATAATTATGTTCTATGCAATTTTTATATAAAATATCCAATTGTTTATCCTATCTCAACCCATGACCGATCTATATTCGCCTTATATCTGTATCCGGGATCCATATCCGGCATATTCATATATGAATTCGTATCTAGGAAAAATACGTGTTAGGATACGGGACGGGCACTATCCGCCTGTATCCAATCCGTTTGCACCCTAGCCATGAACTAAACACACCTTACCCATCTCTTTCACATTAATAAAACATTAAATGAAAAAAATTGGATTATAAAATAAAAAAATCAAATGAATATAAAAATCAAATATATATATATATAGATTATAAAAATGGATTGGTTTGGATTTTACATGAATTATAAAGTTTGCTTCATGTAATTTGGACGCTATATGAGATTGATATATAAAAATTAGTGAGAAAAAATAACAAATGAACAATACGTACAGGCTTGGCTAGCTTATTATGGTTGCTAATTAGGTGCGGTAATTAGGTATGGGCAGTGGCGTGCGTACAGGCTTGGCGCTCTCACCGGGGGCGCCCTGCCCTTGGTGCTCTCGGTGGGAGCGCCCTGCCCCCTAGGCGCTCTCGCCCGTGGCGCCTTGCCCCTTGGCGTCCTGGGTGGGGGCGCCTACCTCCTTGGCGCCCTGGGCTGGAGCGCCTACCCCTTGGCGCTGTGCGCCCTGCCCTTTAATGTCGTCCTCGTCCGGAGCGTCTAGGGGTATTTTTGCATTTAGCCGTAAAGTTTGGGTATTTTTGATTTGCGGAATTTTTTATGGGTAAACAGTAAAAATTTTCACTGCGGGCCAAGAAACCTACCACGTGGGGAAGTGGAGGGGAGCATGTTCGCTATTTTACTATCTATAGATGCATGCATTGATACTTGCACACATACACAATACGTGCAATGATGCATGGCTATATACATACAACGGCTTAAATAATTCATGCCGTACGTTGCAATTGCCGAAGGAGCAACCTGTATGCTGATGCAAAATGACGGCGGTCGCAGCTTCTAGCGACGCAGCACGGTGCATGCGGTTCACAGTGTGATGCCGACGAGAAAAACAATCTTCTAGATTGATTCGAAGAAACGAAAAAACTTCCAATCTACTACGAATTCAGACAGAAATTTTCTGATCTGCTGTAAAATTCATGCCGAGATTTCCGATCTCTTATTGAATTCCATGCAAGATTCAATACCTTTTCGATCTTCAAGAGAATTCCGTAGACTGTCCTGTACGACATAAGTCGCGTAGGACTTTTTTCGGCAACCCGAGTGGGAGCCGGCGTGAGGAAGATGCGATGCAGATCGTTCCACGCCTTCTCCTCCTCGCGGATCGTTCGACACGTCTAGAGCGATCGTGCTGATACGTATTAAGAAACCTCGCTACCAGGTGTAGTCTGAGATATAAACGTGATCGAATCACAGAGAAAGAGTAAGTACATAGGGGACACAGAGATATATGGTGGAGCTTCTCTTTATTAATTCTCAAATCTCATCTACAACATGGGGCTCCACCTCTTCTTTTATAGTGTTGCTTAGAGTTTAGGCTAGATCCAATGTGGGACCCACCATGAGGAGCTGCCGGCCGGCCCTAGCCACGCTGTGCCGCGCGCCGGCCCTAGCCGGGCCCGGCTCCCCACCCAGAGGTTTCCCAACAGACGGAAGGAACTGCACCCTTCCGTCACTTCGTAATATGCTCACGGCTGGCTTGTTGGACCCACGCGGCAGTGAAGCAGAGGTAGTTGGAGAGAGGCACGGGTGCCCTCTGGAACACAGAAACCACGAGCCCACTGTCCCCCCGGGTGCTCCGAGACTGGTGGTGGCTCAGGAATCTGGATGCGGTCTCACCGTGGATTGGCGGTATGGGGAGCTCACGGTGAGGTTTTCTACGCCGCCAGGGGCGGATCAACCTCTTACATCAACTAAAATTTTGAACGGAAAGGCTACTGTGCGGACCTCCGACGCGAACGCGCGCATCCCGACGCCCGCAGCAACACGCACATGCAAGGTGGGTCCCACTCGTATTTTTCTTTTGAATGGCCATAATTTTTGACTGGATGCTCTAATCCAAAAACCGTTTCGTTAAACTTTGCCGAACTATCAAGTTTCAACAGGTTTCATTCAAGTTTCTTCAAGTTTCATCAGATCAATCCAAGTTTCATCAAGTTTTAACAGGTTTTATCCAAGTTCATCAGGTTACTCAAAGTTTCATCCAAGTTTCATCAGATTTCATCAGCACACTGCCAAGTTTCATCAGCACACGGCCAAGTTTCGCTAGTATAGGTGTAAGTTTCATAAGTGCCTTTTTCTAGTTTCACATCAAAACAAATTGAAAAAGTGAAAAAAAAAACAAAAAATTTAGAAAGTATTTAAAATGGGTTGCTCTCGATTTTAGAAGAATTATGAAATTTATTTCATGCAGTTTGAACACTCTTTGAATTTTGTACAAAAATCAGAAGTTTATTTGAAAATTTAATCAAAGGACGACTAACAACTCTGCCTGTAACGCGCACGCACGGCAGCGCTCGGATTGGCGTGGTGCCGTTGATCTAACCGCTCCGGTTGGTCCGGCCCGCGCGCTAGGCGTCAGACGTCCAACGCCTGGCGCTCGCCAATTTTGAAACCTATTTATATATATGTTAAGAGTATATAGCTATTTATTTAATAAAATGGGCTGTACTTGGGGCAGAACAACAGTTGAGGCCAATTTTCACGCAGGCCCGCGCCTCAGCCCCCAGCCCCACACGGTCGCACATGCGTCCAATCCCCAGCCCCACTAGGCAGTAGGCCGTGGCCACTCCTCACTCCGCCCCCGCTCCGCTCGTTGCCGCCCCGGCCCTTAGTCCTCGACGTCGCTGCACGCACCCCTCGGCTCTGCTGCTCCTAGCTCAGCGCTCGTCGCCCGCTCAGCGCCGGCGTGCGGCCGCTGCCGCCCCCTAGCTGCTCGTCGCCGTCAGGGGCACGATGTCGCCGCCCCACCACGCTCGGCCCTCCACAGGGCGCCGGGCGCCGGCCACACCTCCGTCGTGCCACCACCACCCCCCTAGCCAGCCGACACCACCCAGACCTCGGCGCCGCCGTCGCCGCCCAGCGCCCGGCCCCCTGCGGCCCTGCTTGCACAACGTCACAAGTGCACACTACAAATTGTTTTTAAGTCTTCATGTCTTTTTTGTTAGTGATTTCAATTAGAAATGGATGTGATGTGATCATTACTTAGTGTGCTTATGATTGTTGCATTTGTTTAGTTTAACAAGTTTGTGTTTTTGCGGCATATTTAGTAAACGATAGACAAAAAAAAATTTAGGCTTGCCCCACAATTTGGTCCTGCGTCCGCCACTGTGTGCAGCGGCAAGCAGCAGTGAGCGCAACAGCAGCTACCGGCGACAGTGCTCCGGCGAGGAGGAAGCAACGACGACGTGCTGGGAAGAAAGAGGGATACATGGGGATGGTACGGGAGGGGTCAATTTGTTATCCCACCATATGGATTTGGCGATTCGAAGCCGACGCACGGCGACGACCTCCAGCGATACCTTGCGGGCGAACGACAGGACGAGGACGGGCGAAACAACGCCACACCATGGGGGACTTGGTGGTGAGGTTGCTACGGTCGGAGGTGGACAGCAACGAGTTCCCTCATGGTACCCATGGCCGGAACAGCGGGGCTCCATGGCGCAGTGATCCACTAGTGGATGGTTGCGGCGGCGACAGCAAATGCAGCAGCTAGGAATTGCGCCACGTGGCCGTAGTGGTGGTGTGAGGTGAATGGTGAGAGGCGCAGCAGAGTAAGGGGAGTTAATAGCTGGCCGTGCAGCCAGAGAATGGAAGGGAACCAGCGCAAATTGGAAGGGGGGAGGCAGTTCGACCGGCGACGAGAAAGGGAAGTGGAAGGGAGCAAGTCGACATGAGTGATGGTTAGATGTTCGAGGAAATGAAGAAGTTTGATAAGTACTGGTTAGATGTGCATGGTCTTATGGGTATTGCTGCTGTTCTAGATTCTAGATATAAAACTCATATGCTTCAAGCTTTGTATGGATCTCTATTTGGTCAAGAGCATACAACTAGGGAAGTTAATGACATAAAGAAACTCATGTTTGACCTGTTAATCGAATATCAAGATAATTTTGATGAAAAAGGTACAACAAATGCTTCTAGTAGCACAGTTGGTGAGAATGTTGGGGTAGATGAGGTTTTTCACATAATTGATACATACATGTCTTCCCAACCTGTTAGTTGTGAATCTCAATTACGCTCTGAATTGGACTTGTATTTGGAAGAGCCTACTAAGGCTATAACATAAAAATTGGACATCATCACTTGGTGGAAGTGTAGTGGTATTGAGTACCCAACATTGCCGATATCGGTGACCACAGTGGCATCTAAATCTGCATTTAGTACTGGTGGTAGAGTGCTTAGTCCACATCGAAGTCGCCTTGCAATAGAAATGGCTGAAGCTCTTATGTGTATGCAAGCTTGGTCTCGAGCGGACATGCTAGGTAATATCCATCCTTTGCATTTGATTCATTTTCTATTTAATTTTCTATTGATTGGTTAGTCTTTTCAATAGAGAATATCACTTCCAATCTTTATGCCATTCAAACTGTTCTTTAATATGAGGAGGAAGAGATGTAGGATGAATCGGGTGTCACTATTTCTTAAGTTGAAATCTATATTCTATAATTAGACCGTGGTTGTCATCGGCGGTAGCAATGGGCAAACAGCTAGCGGCGGCAGCAAATGCCGAGTTGCAGAGCTGCAGGGAACCAGTGATGGGGATTACCGGTTGACGGCTTGAATTGGGAAGGTACTACACGAGGCAGCGCCGGCCATCGGAGTAGGAGACGAGGTGGCGTTGGGCATCGGAGTAGACTCAGACTGGCCCGGCGGCGAAGGTAGTCTGTGGCGGTTGGCCGCTAAGGTTAGCTAGGGCCGAAAGCACCGAGGCAGGGAGCGCGGGTGGAGAAGGGGATGATGAACATGGGCAATAGTACGTGAGTATTGCAGACCTAAGGGGCGGCTTCTGAGAGTGGGGCGGCGAGGGGTGATATCGGTGAGGGGGGACGACGGGGTAGGGGGAGATATCAGCGAGGGAGCGCATCTGCGTGGCTGCATATAGGGTAAGTGAAGATATTTGTGAAAAACTGGCTCTCCCACGATAAAATTCACCTGGCGGACCTTTTTTTCCCTCCCGTGCATAGCAATCCTTCGCGCGCATAGCAAATTCATCTGGCCCACGCTTGCCGCATACCCCTATTTGTTCTACTTGCAGACAGTGAGTCTCTGATAATTTCTATTACTGGCAGATGGTTCACCGGTATTTAATTTATATTTACCAGCAGACGGTTTGCCCCCTAATATAGAATGTTTCCGGCAGACAGTGCATCAGTAATTTTTTATATAATTACTGACACACAATCTGCCGTTGTTATTTATTTTTATCGGCAGACTTCTGCCCCTAATTGCATGTTGTGGTGTAGCTATGCACTGCTGGATTGTGTTTTGTTAAATTTAAACTTGTGTTGTGCTTTGTATTGTCAAATTCAGACTTTCTATTGTGTTTTGTATTGTGCTGCACTGCTAGATTGATGTATGCCAGTATGTGTTGCTAGAATGTTATATTACCTGCTACTGAAGTGCTGAACTGCTATGTTCGATTGATGTATGCATTGATGTATGCACTGCTGGATTGATGTATGTGTTGGTGTGTTGGCTGTTGCCGCCTTGCTGTAATGTTATATTTATGTAACTATGTTGTTGTTTATTATGCACTTATGCTGCTGCCATATGTGTTGTTTATGTACTGGTGTAGTATATGTGTAGCAAGAATGGTGTATGTGTTGCTGTGTTGCTATTTAATCACTTGTAGGCTTGTAATTTTGGTTGGATGTGGGTATTTGTAGTTTTGGTCTCAGGTACACAACTGGGTTTGTGTTTGGACCCATGACTGGCTTCGGGTCTGGGTCTATGTTTATATATTGGGTCTCAAGTCTAGGTCCACTGAAACTGGGAAGTTGGACCCAAAGGTACCCGACCCGATTACCATCCCTAGTGGGGTGGGATGGCAGTGAGAAGGGACGAGGGGTTGCAGTTGGGTTGGAACAAATGGGCCGACCTGGCTGCTTCGGCCCTAGCCAAGGAAAAGGAAGAAAAGAGGTGGGCCGGGCAAGAGAGAAAGGAAATAAAGGGAATCATAAACTTTTGAAAACAGAAGATCATTGAATTTAGGTAACATTAGGAAAATTTGAAAAATAAATTATTTCTCTCTAGCTTTGATATTTTCAAATAGTCAAATAGCTTGGTTTTTTTATAAATTACTTTTATCAATAGTAGTGTTTGCAAATTTTAAAATAAGGTTTATAATCCAAAAGGTGAAAACATTTTGAAAGAAGTTCTCTAGTTTAATTTTAATTTTACGAATAAATTTATTTTTAATTAGGAGAATACTTTTGGGATTTGGAAAAAAATATCTTTTCCCTAGCTTTGATACTTTGAAATTTCTAAAAAAATTGAAGTTTATTTTTGTTAGCCATTTTTGGAACAATCAAATTAAGTGAATATTTTTAAAACAAAAATAATAGAAACATACTTTTATTTATTTTATCTAGAAGTAGACTTTGAATTAAAGAAATTATGTAAAATACGCAAATCATCTTGTTCTTGGAAAATAGTGCTTCAAATAAAGTTTTAAATTTATGAAATTTATTTTTCTCAAAAAATTATTTCCATCAAAAATTTAAAATCTGGGATGTTGCGGTTGGTAAAGGGTAATAAAAAGTGATTGGTTTGTACTTGGCTCAAGCCAACAAAAAGTCGATTCATAGTGAAGTACTTATTTGATGTTAACAAGTGTGATCGGATTTTTTATTTCCACAAAAATCCTGGTTGCCCGAGGGGCATTTAAATTAAGAAGAAGAGGTATTGCAAGAGATATAATACAGATTCTCATAATACTAGGTGAGACCCCGCGCGTTGCTGCGGCAAACGCGTGAGCACATGTTAAGAGATAGGTGAATTAGACATATTTGAAATGTATGTACCAATGATTGCAGTATTTTCAGGCAACAAATTCAATCAACTATTTGTTCAATAAACATGACGAATAATGGAGCGGAATCACGAGTAAGGGCATGTACAACGCCCTTAATTATCCCGTCTCTTAGAGCTGAGTTGGCAAAAAATTGGTGAGGTGGCAGAGGATTAGGGAGAAACGAGGAAGAGGCGACTCTCCACGAAGAGGCGTCTCCTGGCTGCACCTCCGATGCCACAGAGTCGCTCGCGCTGCCGTTGTAGGAGTCAAGCCGTCTCTTCCCTAAATCCCCCCGATCCATGAGTGTTCCACTCGTTGGCGCCAGATCGAAGCTTGGAGGCGCGAAATGGCGGGTGGGCGACCAGAGGTACACCGCGCGCCCCGCCGACTCGTCGCCCGCCGTTCCTCATCCAGTGTTGCCGCCGCTGCCGCCACCCGTTCGTCCTCCACGACCGTCCCCGCCGCCAGCCGTTCCCCGTCCACAGCAGCCGCCTTCCGTGGCCTCTCTTCACCCGCCGCCGTTCCCCATGGCTTCTCCACAGCCGCCGCCGCCGCCCATTCCCCATCCCCATTTGACCCCGTCGCTGCCCATTCCCCCTCCACAATTGCTGCATTCCGTGGCCCCTTTACAGCCGGCGCCGCCACCCATGGCTCCTCTGCAGCCGGCGCCGCCCATGGAGGAAGCCCGAATTCTCCATCAACCCTGCAAGGCATGCTACAGAGGTAAAGCCGTAATTTGTGCTTCTGAATTTTACCGTATTAGGAATATTGTATTCATACTGTCCATCAATACTGCAAGGCATGATTATATTGTGTATTGTGAAGATCATTCATAATGTAGTTCTATGCAAACACAATTGCAGGTGATGATTGTAGAGTTTAATCCACTTGCCATTTGCTGATCCAGTATCTAGTGTAAACTAGTCGATTAGCCTACTCTCTTAAAAGTAATATTTTTCTTTATTTGACCAACGGTTGGAAAATATGTAGCATGTGCGTTTCATATAAAAGAAGCAACATGGATGTGTGCATATACAAGAACTTAATTGCATCTCATTTATTTAGAGACAATGGTTAGAGACAACCCATTGTATGAAGTATATTTAATGCTCTCTTTTTATTTGGGTGATTGTGCTAAGAGATAACCTTTGGTCTCTCCTTTGTACATGCCCTAAGCCTGTCTCTGAAACGTCACCCAAGTCACTAAAACCAATGGGAGAACCGAAGCCAGTAAGTGGTACATGTTGACTCGAGACAAAGAAACAAATTAAGCCAATACTTAAACCGACAGTTAGTTTTAAATAATTGTTTAATAGGTATTTGGCTATATCTGACGCTAAATCTGAGCCGTTTCTAAAAAACAGGCCAAAAATAATCGGATTCAATTTGAGGGGTATTCATAATTGTTGAGTGAATATTTTGATTATTTTATGATGAGGTGATTTTCTAAATTATTGAAATATTTCTGTGAGGATTTTTGTAATTTTTTTGAATATTTTTGAAAGAAAACAATAATTCTGGATGAATATTTGGGAATTATTTGGCGATGATTTGATTTATTGGACTAACCTTAGACTAATATTTTTGGGGAGTTTTAGAAATATATATGTATAATATGTTTTAATTTCGGAGGAAGAAGAAGGAGAAAAGGAAAAGAAAAGAAAAGAAAAAGAAGGAAAAAAGGTTGTGTGTGCATGCAGCGATGCACATGTACACATGCATGTGCACTAAGCGGCTATGCATGTGCAGTGTGCTACCAGTGTGTGCTGTGCAGGGCGCGTGCAGGCGCGTCCATAAAGGGCAGAGCGGCCTAGGAGGCTAGGACGGAGGAGGCCGAGGAGCGCAGGAGCCGGGCGCGGCGGCCTGCGGTAGGCTGCGGCAGGCGGTGGGCTACAACAGGTGGCACGTCCAGCTGGCCCACGGGGCGTGGCAAGCCTGGGGAAGTCCAGGTTGGGAAGGAGTCAAGGGGACGGCCCGAGACAGATTTTACCTCTATTTGAAGGGACTAGAGGCCACGGGATTAGAGGTTTTTTGAGTTTTCCATTGTTAATGATGGCTACCAAATTAGAAAAATTTCCAGAGTCGATTAGAGCCGATTAGAGAGAGATTAGAGGTTGTTTTCTAGGAATAAAGTGTTTCCATGTAAATGAATCATATGCCGTGCAATGAAAATTGGGGGTTCTAGTATTTGATCTATCTCAACTCATGATTGATTTTCTTGATTTCTCTCTTGGTTTAGTACTGTTTAAATTATTTCTTTCGTTGTTTAGTGTCGATTAGCATTTTTAACCATCTAATGAGGGGTATTTTGCGCCAACCATCCTACAATAATCGGAGAGCAGTAATTGAAAGGGAATAAGAACTCGACATGGAACATTGGAGATGTCCCTTTTTATATTATTGTTACATGCATGGTGTGTTGACCTCTACCATCTTATGATCGATATCGCTTATGACATTTGCACCCAAGGTGACAAGATAGGTTCAGTGTAAGTCCAAATCACCAACATATATCGGCTTAAGAAAGGATTGATAAGCCAATTCATGAGTCTATACGCAAGAAGAAACTTGAGGGGACATCAAAGATAGTGGAGAATTGGATAACTAAACAAAAATCTGAGCTTAATAGAAATGAAAAGAAGCCACCCATTGGAGCTAGAACTTGATGGGTGCCTAATGGATTAACCAAGTCCCAAAAGTGTTGGTTTAAGTGAGCTAGAACAAAAGAAGGAAAGGGAAGCGGCTGCTGAAAAGGAACTAGATCAAGCTTTTGAGGAGTTGCGTCTGAGGAAAGTTCAAAAGGTATGGTGTATAAAGGAGGTAGAGCCATCAACTGTAAACAAAGAGAAGGAAGGGCCGGTGGATTCAAGTGAGGATGAGCCAATGTTTCCAATTGTGATAGTTGGTTCACCCTCGGAGGAGATGACATTAACATGATATTTATCCTCCTAATGAATATCGTGTCCTAGATGAAGTTGCACCGGCTAAAAAAGTTGTGGCACAATTATGCTTGGGTTCTCAATAGGCTTTCCAAGAAGATTGATCAGTACTGGCATATTAAACACCTTTACGTTAGGGGCTTTATCAATAGTATGCTAATGTCTAAGATGTTGGTCAATGGAGGAGCCATAGTGAATGTCATGCCTTATTCAACTTGCTGGAAACTTGGGAAGACAAAGAAAGACTTTGTTAAGATCAACATTGTGCTCAATAACTTCAATGAACTCAACAGAGGCCAAAGGTGTTTTAGTTGTTGAGTTGATTGTTGGGAGCATGACATTGCTGGCTACATTTTTTTGTAGTCAAAGGCAAAGGCAATTATAGTATTACCCAGGAGGGATTGGATTCATACCAACTGTTGCGTCCTATCGACTGTGCTCAAGTGATTTTGCAATGGGAGGTAATCATATTGAAACGGTCCCAGCTAATGCATCGGCCCAAGTGGTTATGCCTGATATGGATATTGTTTGGACAGTAGGGGATATTTTGTGTCTATCAGGTAAACCACTCGGTAATTGTAAATTCATGAAGGTTAGTAGATCAGGATTTAAGCTAATCCTAGCTAAAGACCATGGTGATGAAACTGACGTCGGCGCATGCTTATGGAATTTGAAGCCATAAAAGACTTTGAAGAAAAGTTAGGCCAGGGTTTTATGTCAGTTAATTTGTTAAAAGAAGTCTATATAGGGTTAGGTGGTAAACCAAGGCCAACTTTTATAAGTGCTCAATTACCCGATGAGATTAAGGGTGACATAATAAAACTACTTGAAGAGTATTGTGATTGTTTCGCATGGACATATCATGAGATGCCTGGGTTAAGCCGATTGTTGCTTGAACATCGATTGTCCTTGAAACAAGGGTTTAGACCATGTATATAAGCAAGCTACAAGAAAGTTCAACCCTAAAATTTATGGCCAACCTAAGGTTGAAATTGAGAGATTCCTTGAAGCTGGATTTATCATGTCTTGCCGACACACAGATTGGGTATCAAGTGTGTGCCGGTAATGAAGAAGAATGGGAGATTAAGGGCATGTATCAACTTTAGAGATTTAAATAAAGCCACACCTAAAGATGAATATCCAATGGAAATAGCTGATATGTTGATTGATGTTGCATCGATCAATAAAATTTTTAATTTTCTTGATCGAAACGCTTGATAAAATCAAATACTCATGGTCAAAGATGATATACATAATACCACCTTTTATTGTCCTGGGTTCATTGGCTTGTTTCTAGATTATTTTTACCTCCGACTTGAAAAATGATGGGGCAACTTAATGAAGGGCCATGAATTTAATCTATCACAAACTGATCGGTTTGTTGGTTGAAGTTTGCATTGATGACATTGTTGTCAAATCAAAGAACGAGAGCCAACATGCAGTTGATCTAAGGATGGTTTTGGAGAGGACCAAAGCCTTCGAGTTAAAGATTAATCCTCTAAAGCGTGCTTTCGGCGTATAGGCTTAGACAATCTTTTGGTTTTATGGCATATGCTGAAGGGATTGAGGAAAGTCAGAATGGGGTTAAGGCTATTATTAATGATTGTGTACCACATAAAAACAAGAAAGAACTAAAAAAGTTGATCATAATGATAAATTATTTGAGGAGATTCATATACAAATTATTTGGGATGATTGGAGCTTTCACACCATTACTGAAGTTAAAAGCCGATCAAGGGTTTGTTTGGAGGCAACACAACAAACAGAGTTTGATAACATCAAAAAATATTTGGCTAACCCCCAAATACGTATTGCTTGTCAACTGGAATTTTTTTTTCAGAATTTACACTCTACTGAGAGAGTCGATTGGGAAGTCGATGGTGATGAGAGAGTGGTATTTTATTTAAGCTGACGACATATCGATGTAGAAACCAGGTACTCTTCTATTGAAAAACTTTTACAGTTTATGCTTTGCCTATACAAAACTTAGGCATTACGTCTTGGCTGTTGCATGCAAAGTGGTTTATAAAGCCGATGTAATGAAATGCATGTCAACCTTTCCATTACTTGAAGGACAATTATGCAAGTAGGCTTTTGCTTTGACTGAATACGATCTCACTTATAAATCGGCTAAGCAGTTAAAAGGGAAAGTGTTGGCCAATTTTGTTGCTAATCATTGTCCAAAAGAAGTAAACTTGGCTAATATAATTACATGGACCTTATTCTTTAATAGATCGGTTTGTAGTCACGGATGCGGCATTGGCTTTTTAATAATTTCACCAAGGAGGTAAGGTTTCATTTTCTATAATAAAAGAGCCGATATATTATAATAATTAGGTTTAATTCGAGCATTACCAAGGGATTGCATTTCTTAGTGGGTGTTGCACCCTATGAAGTTATGGTATTTGGTGATTTTCTTTCGGTTATGGAACAAGTCTCTGGCAGTTTTGAGTGCTAGGATCAAGCTTTGAATAGGTATTTGAATGAGTGTTAGGACATTATTAATATGTTTATGTTTTTTGAGATAGCTATATACCTAGGGAACAAAATTGGGAAGCTATTGCATTGGCACAAAGTGCTTCGAGCTATAAGCCAATGGACGATGTTCAAATTGTCGTAGTAGACAAAGTTGCGTTGAGAAAATAAATATTTGACTATTTGAATGATCCTTTCAGCACCAAAGACAAGAATATGAAAAGAAAAGCTTAGAAATATGTTCGGTTGGAGGGAGTTTTCTACAATTGAACCAAGGTGAGCAATTTTGGACGAAATTCACTAAAGTAGTGGGTCATCCGGCCCCACACTAGGTCGGCTGGCCCCACTTTTCATGTTTGAGGCAGAGATTTGCTCTCACATGCAAGAATTAAAACAAAAATTGATGCATGTGACACGTTGGATCAACATCAGTTGGAACAAATGGTTGGATGGGGGTGTCACTTGGATCAATGGGCCCACATCCTTTTTCGAGTGACACGTTTACACTAAATAACCGACCAGAGGTGCTAATCCAAGCCATTCAGAGGTTAATGACGGTGCATTGGAGGGCTAGGGACACGGTCCCTTGAGCCGGGCCCACCCTAGGCCTGCCAGCATGACTTTCATCCACGTTGCCTCGGATGCCTGGATAACCGTCTCTTGGATAAGTCTAGGCCGTCCGGAGCAAAGACGGTGGATTGAAGGGCCGGCCGGCCTCCCCTAAGCCGACTGGCCCCACATGTCAGCTAAACTGCCTCAACCAGTTCGAGTAGCCCCCAAGACACCTTGACACTATAAATAGGGGTGCTTTGCTTGGTTATGTGCATGGTGAAGTGAAGTAAAGTAGTAGCGAAGCTATGCCACTGTAAAAAAGAAGAGAGGGGAGAGGTAGGAGTGCCGGGTAGGTGCCGGAGCTACTAGCGCTCGATCACTTGTAGTTCGGGGATGGAACTCATTTTCGAGTTAAAGTCTCCTCTTCATCGGGTAACACAATAACTATACTATTTTATTTATCAAATATCATTTAGTTTATTATGTTCTTCTGTTGAGTGCCTCGTTGACACTAGAATATGAAAGTTCTTCTGTTTCGTTGTGCTTTTATTGAGTGCACTGGTAAAAGTTGTGGTGTGTAGTGTAGACGTGGTATCTAGACTATAGATTACCTTGGCATACGCTCAACCCCACGATCCGTGGTAGGTAGTGCGCCAGGTGGTGACAGCCCTGTCTATCCTTACCAGTCCACTAATTTTTGGGTGGCTCCGTAGAACCTCTCGTGGACCTACCGTAATCATCCAGAATTCTTAAGTGACAGCGGGTATTGACGTGCTCCTTTGCAAATAGACTTAGTAGTGAACTAGATTTTACTACTGTTTAGTTACGTGAACTTGAGAGAAGATCCTGTAAAGCCTCTTATTCTTTTCATCCTATCATTATCGTCGAGTCCCGCTAAGAACCGCTAACGTCGAGGGCTTTGATTCCTTTATTTCCTACCCAACATAGATTGATCAGACTCAAAAGACTACGCCTTGTCTTTTTGTCCTAAACTCAGCTGACTCTCCATATTCAACTGTTTATGCCATCCATAGTCAAAACCGAACAACATAGATTCTTGACCAATCCACTTCTAATTCTTCATGGATTCGATACCTTGAAATACTCCCGAATGAAAGCCACATCGGTATCCATACACTTGCAGATCATTCTGTTAGGCTAAGGACCGCCAACAAGTTTCCTGGAGCCGTTGCCGGGGAACAGTAGCTGTATCAGTCTTGAACCTATCTCGTTCTCATACCATATGGATTTCCAATCCATTTATCAGTTCTTGGCTCCGAAGGGCCAATACCCGGAGTCTCCACCATCTTCGTAACCAATTGTGAAACCAAGCTTTGAGCTCTGTCTAGGTCTCATCACCATGGTTCGGGAGCAATCTTTTGCTGGAATAAAGAAAAAGAATCCCTAAATACGCTTAAGAGAGTTTAAGCATCTTTGCTCTATCATCGTTATTTCGGGGTTGTGCCAAAAAATTTATACTACAGAGTATAAATTCTACTGACCACTTTTTACAAGCAAATTGTTGCTAAAACTCTAACATAGTTTGCTCAAAATGCATCAACCAGAATCCTTGAAGAATATTCAAGTATCCCTTGGAAAGGGGTACCTCTTAAAAATAGCTTAAATCTCTCACCAAAACAGACAAGAAGTATATCACTGAAAATCAATATCCAACCCTATATATATATGAGTATATGAAGAGCGCGAATTCCTTTATACCCCTACCCAATTAGAATTAGAGGAAATAAAACATAAATGGAAAAAGTTTTTATCATAAGATCAGCCAATAGAAGAAAAAAGTCACTAATTCTGCAGAACGTTCTGAGCACGTGAAAAGTCAATAGCCTAAAGATAAAAAAACCTCCACTTTGTGCAAGTGATAAGAGAGAATATGAAAGATTTTCATATTTTTCTTGATTTTCTCAAGATTTTGAACCTCGCCATGAATCTATATCTCGATATCTCTCTCTCTCTATATATATGTTGTATATTATGCAGTGGACCCATAATGGGAAATCGAAGTGGCTAATTTTTGAATTGAGTAAAAAGCCCTTTTAACTCAGCGGTAGAGTAATGCCATGGTAAGGCATAAGCCATCGGTTCAAATCCGATAAAGGGCTTTTAAATTTGGTAGTGGAGTAATGCTGCGCTAAGACGTAAGTCATCGGTTCGAATCCGATAAAGTACTTTTCTACTAAATTTATTATTTATTCCTCTTTTTTTTCTTTGTTTTTAAAAATTTCTCTATTTTTTCTTCAATTTTATGACTTAGTGCGGGGTGCATGCATTTTTAGTCTGAACACTAAGCAAAGCACGGAGTGTAAATTGCAAAAAAGAAATCAAATTGGACTCTTTTTCCTGTTAGATCAATCAAATCACCACCTCTACTGAGCTAATATAGAATCCCTTTTATTAATCTATTCTTATTCTATACCCTTTAAATGAATTTTCCTAAAAAGTAGGAGATGATCCGTGAGTTAACCTAACCATCAACTAAAAAAAATCCTATGAAAGCATAACAGAAAAGTAGGAAAGACTCTTTACTTTGGATCTAGTTATACTCTTCGAGTATATTGACAATTGCAAAAAACTGCTCATACTATCATTATAGTATAATGACGAGTGGTTGTATATGCCCCTATCGTCTAGTGGTTCAGGACATCTCTCTTTCAAGGAGGCAGCGGGGATTCGACTTCCCCTGGGGGTAGGGAGTATTATGAAAGGAGGTTAATCGTAGATTATCAAAAATCCTAGAATAAATTCTTCCTGGGTCGATGCCCGAGTGGTTAATGGGGACGGACTGTAAATTCGTTGACGATATGTCTACGCTGGTTCAAATCCAGCTCGGCCCAAAAATCTAGGGCTTCGGTCCGATGAAAGCTCGATATGAAAAACGACTAAGTCCTGAAAAACATAGCCTCTGTCGGACGGGGTCCGACGGCTCTTCGGACTGGGTCTGACGGATGAGAAAAACGCTCAAATTCTAGGAATTTGAACTTCATCGGACGGCGTCCGATAAACCATCGGACTGGGTCCGACGGAGTACAAATTTGGCCTAAACTTCATCGGACTGGGTCCTATAAGCCATCGGACTGGGTCCTACAGAGTACAGATTTTTGCCTAAACTTGATCGGACGGGGTCCGATGGGCACCGGACGGGGTCCGACGGATAGATATAAAACTCGGGAACGAAATCTGAGCCGTCCATTGCGATTTTGATCTAGGGTTTCGAGTGTAGGGCTATAAATAGGGGCTTGGAGCACGGGAGAAACTTGAGAGAGCCACTTTTAGCAGCCACCCCTTGCCCTAGCCTCCCAACAGAGCTCCTCCCATGGTTCCCACCTCCATCTAGGGTTTCCATGCCATTTGAGAGGGATTGAGAGAGGGATTGAGAGGGAGAGGGAGAGAGGAAGAAGAAGCCATACCTTGCCTTCTCCGGTCATCCCCAAGCCTCTCCTCCTCACTCCCATGGGGTTTCTCATCTAGCCCCCATGGTGGATGTGAGGTGTTGAAGTTGGTGTCTTCCGGTCTTTGTGCTCTTGGAACTCTTGCTACCGGGAGACGTCGTCATCGCCAAGCTTCGTCAAGGTTACCACAAGCAAACCCTTCTCCGTGAAGGTCATCGTGCTTCTCACGGTGCTTCCTCTCCGTCCGTCGGGGTGTGCAAAGCCCGCCATCGCGTCGGCGGCCACCTTGCTTCTCAAGGTGCTCTTCTCCATTGCGTCGGAGATGTGCTAAATCCTCGGTGTGCTCAAGGTCGGCTTCACTTGTGAGGTCGGTGTTTCGGGGTCCTTCGCGTGTGGAGGCTGCCTATTCGTGTGAAGGCTTGGAGCTCGCCTACCATGTGTTGGTGAAGAGCTACCACCGAGTGGATTGAGGGCTAGGGACGATAGTCCCGGCTTCCTTGACCGGAAGCTTCCTCAACGTGAGTAGGTGCTTGCACCGAACATGGTAAAAAGATCGGTTTGCGCCTCTCTGTCTCATTTACTTACCGCATCTTGATATCCACTGCTTGCGAGTGCCTTCGTGCCTCCTACACTTGTGCTCTGATTGCTTCCGCCTACTAGACTTGTGTAGGAATTCACGCGCTAACTGTGTGCCTTAACTTGACTAAGTGACTAAGTGCAACCAAAAGTAAAAATTGAAATAGTCCAATTCACCTCCCCTCTCGGCCTTAGGTTCCTTCAAGAGGAAATTCCCGAATCATTTCTCCCTTGCTCATCATGAACCAAGCATAACCAAGAAGATACTCTTTTTCTTCTCCCTTCTTCCTTCAAAGAAGATTTCTTTAAGGATTACGGTAATGCTTCGACACTACCGTTTGAAGGCAAAAAGGATAATAAGATCGAGCTTAGAACTCTCGATCCGTAGGAAATCTTTGCACAAAAGAAAAATATTTTCAATCTCTCTGTGGTCTTAAGCAAGGAATGGGTAGAGAAAGTGGAAGTTTCGAATGAAGTCATCATGATATTCTCATAACCGAATTCCTCTACAAGATTAAGAGCCTTAGCTTCCAAGATTCGCCTATGCTCGCCGGTGCTCACCGAGTGTTTGCCTATGCACGCCGAGTGTTCGCCGGTGCTCGCCTGTGCTCGCTGGTGCTCGCCGGTGCTCGCCAAGTGTTTGCCGGTGCTCGCGGGTAGTTGCCAATGCTCGCAGATGATCCAACCGAACAGCGCGTCCGCAAACGGCAACGCCTCTAGTGGTATCCACATGTACCGAGCAGGAACACCACACGAGGTGTGCTAGCACCTCACCGTGCAGCTAGGGTTTCTGAGGAGCAGGAGGGGCGCGCGGCGGCTAGGCGTGGTGAAGGCTCAACTCGTGTAAAACGCCACCACCGCGCCTCCCCTTATATAGACGCGCTAGTAGGCTTCGGCCCGCAAGGGTTCCATCTCCTACGCGAATCATATCCACGCATAAACCCGTTAAATAGTTTCAACCCGTTAAGTGTGTGACCCGTTAGGTTCAGTGCAAGTCGATCGTGGAACTGGAAAACCGTTTCCAATCCACCGATCAACAGCGGCACCTAGCAGTACGTATTGACCCCCGAATGCGCAGAATCAATATTCGACTGAACCTTGATACACTCACATACCGATCCCTTTGCCACATGATACCAGTTAAGCTCAAGGCGGGATGGGCGCCACCTATGTTGATAGCTCGACCACTTCACTGGACGGTGTAATGGATACAAACCATGACTAACTCCTTAGTCATATCAGCACGTCTGTGCGCTTTCCCTATCCATCCACATGAGGGGCCCAGAAGTATCTCTCCTGTTATCAAGGAGGAGCAAATTCCTTCTTGATCATCACACCCCTGGCTATGTATTGTGTCATACCAGTAGTCACCTTTATAACTACCCTGTTACGGTGTAGTGTTTGATGACACCAAAGCATACGAGTCAACATGCTGGGCATCCATGACAATATCAGGTTTAATGACCATATAGGCGTACCACTCGAGACTATACGCTAATGGCACTATAAGAAATAACAATCTTACGACGTCTTGGAATGGGTCTGTCCGACTACCCATGTTCTCCAACATTTGTCCATACTATTGGTTTGATATCTCCATATATATGGTATGTGAAACATTACTATCAATCAATACGTATGCTGATCAAATCATAACCGCTCCTCGTAATGATATGGAATAGGGACCCATTTAGAATAATGTCACTTAACAATGTGTTTCACAATCAAGTCGTACGCAATGGACAAAGTCATGACATTTATTCATGGAACCGATAAATAATGTTATCATAAGTACATGAACAAAGATGTGGTACAATCATCACTATGATTGATCTAGGGCATATCCCTTTCAATACCTGCCATCATCGTTCCACAATGTTAGAAGATCTTCAACAATGGTTTAAGGTACACATCAATGTTGTTTCTATGTTCTTTGGGCCTTGGATAAGCAGCTACATCATAATGTACTTTTGCTTCATTCATAGCCAAGGAGGAAGTTTGTTAGATATATACAGTCACGGGCTAAGCATTATGTTGTTTCTTAGCTCGCCAAAAGGATTAATCCCATTTGTACTCAACCCAAACCTTATATTCCTCGCCATCTTTGCAAAGTCTAGGCATGTACTGTTGACTTTCCTCCACTAAGAACCATCAGCGTGATGTCTTAGCGTATCATCATCCTCATGCTCTTCTTTGTACCAATGCATCATCTGGGCTAGCGTTTTGTTCATAAACAAACGCATCAAATTAGGACAAGGTTCTCTTCTTGTTGCGCAGGGGGGTTACCTTAGCAGGGGTCTCTTCTTGCACAGCCCCTCTACTTCACTTGGGTCATCAGGCTTGATCTCATATCGCAATGCTTTGCACACATGAAAAGGTTCCAAATCCTCGTATTCCTTATGATAAATGGTACAATCATTAGGACATGCATTTATCTTTTGTACTTCTAATCTCAAAAGGGCGGACAACTTGCTTGGCATTGTACGTAGTTTTCAGACAACATGTTAACCTTTGAAAGCAACTTGTTTGTGAAGCATAATAACTCGTTGAATCCCTTATCGGGCAATCCAGTTATTACCTTCCACGACATGAGTTCTTGTGTGGTACAAAGTTTTTTTGTGGCCTTGCTTGTAGTTTAGGTACAACAATGTTTTGTGGTCCTCCCACATACGCTGGAACTTTTCGAATTCTCTTTCATCTCTGTAGTCTCCCTCTCCATCACTCATCATCATACACAAGCTCATCGTTACCAAACTGCCCCAACTGTTGTCTCTCTCTTCTTCTTCATTATCTTCCAGGATAATCCTTTTTTCACCGTGCTTGGTCCAATAGGTATAGTTTGGCATGAAGCCTCATTAGAGAAAATGGTTGTGGAGGGGCCATGAGTTCAATTTCTCCATCTCAATCTTACGGTCTACGCATGGACAACATATGAAGCATGACAACCTGTATGCAACGGTTGCATGAATAAAAGCTTACATGCCCACAATAAACTCCTTAAGAGTGTCAAACCGTACTGTACATTTATAATCGGTCCATTTACATTAGGTTATAGCAAGGTAACTACTAGCTAATTTTTCGATAATTATTTATCATGTTTCGCAAAATACAACTTAAATTAATATTTAAGTGTTAGCACAATATATGATTACATGTAAATGCATGATTTATTAAGCCTACCAGTGTATTGTCCCATAATAGAAAAATAATTATTTGAAAAAATCACTCATAAGAGAAAAATGAATTCTTTACCGATACATAGATTAAATTGAGCAATAAACAAATTCTACTCGACATAAAATTAGTGAGACACAAATAATTTTTTTTCCTATGTTATAGAGCAAACTTTACTATTACATGCAAATCATAATTGTTCATTCTCAATTGGAACTATACCTCCTTCTAGATTATTCACCATATATGGAGCTACATCTTCATCTATGAAAAAACCAAGCATATGTACAAAACAATTTTTTTGCAATCTATTTTAAGAATTTGTCGACTTCTAGATTCAAATTAACTGATTGAGCTAGTTCCTCATTCACAAACCTTCATCGACCATGAAAAAAAACCTAATTTTTGGCTAGATCCACACCTTCAATGGGAACCACATTGATGAGGTCATCTGTACCATGGATACAACCGCTAATCCTACTATCTGTTCGATCACCTGATCTTCACCGCCCACGATCGATGCTGGGACATCTTCGTTGCCCATGATCAATGCTGGAACGATGCTGGGACATATTCTTCACTGAGAAGCCTTAATCCAAAAGCTAGGCCTTTCAATCCCACATCAACGGGCCAGATCTTCAAGCACACACCCCAAGGACAAGGAAGATCCATGTACAAGCCCAAGATGCTAACAAGTCCGGTTCGGCCATCCAGCAACATGCCAACTTCAAACGGGCGTAACTCAGGCTCATAAACTCTATTTTCGGCATGCGACCACTTGTTGGAAAGCTTAGGAGATAATCTTTACAATGGATCTAACTCCAGATGTAGATTCATCTAGGAGCCTCAGGAAAATGCAGAATATTGTGACGGGACACAATTTCAGGGTGCTGTGTCATCTTATTTTTGGGCCTATGACCCATGTATTCTTAGGGTTTGGTGGTGCTGGCTGCCCCTCATCGTTTAAGAGCCCCAATGGCTACCAGAGCCCCTCTACATATGTTCACCATCTGCATACGTTGTTCTTTTGGTTTTGTTGTGTATGGTAGGACCCATGTGTGTCCATCCCCGACATTACGCGTGTTGACTAGACCACTCGATATGGGAAATAGAACTCACCCCTGGTTTGAGAGATTGGTTTGTACCAATTGTTATATACTTAATTCTTGCAAGATTCTCGATTGCTCGCAGGGATTAAGATCAATCCTGTTGGACACAATTGATAACACTCGAGTTGGTGGTATTGCGATTGCCGGTATTTTGTCCTCGCTGGTTGGTAGCCGAATATCATAACGTCGCCATCTCACAAATAGACATATCGTTCTCTCCAGAAGATTGGGCCACCCTAGTGTGCATCACACATTTTAATCTAAGAAAACTCCAAGAATACACAAGTATTTTGCAACCTAGTTGAAAAATTGATCGAGCTAGGTCCTAATTTCTAATCCCTCACTGATCACTGAAAAAAACCTAAATTTGAGCTAGATTCACATATTAAATGAGAGCTATATCTTAGTAGTTTGCGACCTACTTAAAAAATTGATCGAGCCAGATATAGATTCAAAACCTGCATCGATCATGGAAAACCCACCTTTTCTCCATATTTAATGTAAGGAGACAACTACGTCTAACCACAAATGAAGTGAGAATGACGTCACTAACCTTGTAGCACTTACATTAGTGCTTGTGGTATTTATTATCGGTTTGTATCATGAACAAGTAGTGAAGCTGGTACATTACTACCGCTTCGAACCAAAAACCGGTAGTGATTGTACCCCGGGGATTTACCATCGGTTCAAGATATGAACCGGTAGTAATGTTGTGGCAACACTATCAGTTTGTGGATCCAACTGGTTGTGGAAAGCCCCTTCGGCCTTGTAGCCATTGAACAATGAGCCAGTAGTGATAGGCAGTTCTCTGGTAGTGAGTTGTATAATCATGTCAGGATTGCCTATCATTAATCGCTATTGGACAATAGATAAACATATTTGTTAATTCTTAAGCACCTGAAATTTTCCAAGCTATCGGTCACTTTAAAGTTGCACTCTAATAACACAAAAATTGTGTTGTTTATCGATGTACAATTTTATTATAAAATAACTAATTGTTAATTATCTATTTTTCTAGTAGATTTTCTATGCTTTATTATTTTGTAGATTTGATAAATAAATGTGCTCATATATTTTTTCGTTTGTATGCATGTTTGAAGTCATCATATTTGTTTTAGTCAATCTAAAATTGCAAACTAGTAAAACGCGCATGTTAATATTGGACAACTTTAGTATCGTCATAGTGCAATTCTTAAATAAAATAGACAGAAAGATATTTTATTTCGAGACAACTCATGATAAAGTCGCTCCCGTAGATAAACTGGGTACTCATGTGTGCCGTGGGATTTAACAAAGACAATAATGATACACGATGAGGATGCAGGATATAAATCGAAATGCATGTACGGTGAAACACACGAATGGCATGCATACACGCTGACTTGCGTAATATGATGCATCTATGCATGATACCGACACGATCGAACTCCAGTAGGATGGCACGACACACAACTAGTGAGGCACGGCAGCTGCTCTTGGCACGAGGGTGGCCCTGAGAGGCTTACTCATGACGACGGTAAACTCGGCCTTCTCCCCGGCAACGTCCACCTCCTCCCCCGGAACCTGCCGCCACTCGAACGCCGCGACCAGGTTCGCCACGAAGTACTCCAGGTGCAGCGTCGCGACGGGGAGGGCCGGGCAGATCCTCTGGCCGGCGCCGAAAGGCATCATCTTGATCTCCTTGGCGCCAGTGATGTCCACCCCGTGACCGTCGCCGCCGGCCAAGAATCTCTCCGGCACGAACTCCATCGGCCGGTCCCATACGCTGCCGTCCAAGCCCATCTCCCTCACCAGGAAGTTCACCTTGGTGCCCTTGGGGATCACGTACCCGCCGAGCTCCATGTCCTCCGCCGCGGCGTGGGGCACCAGGACGTGCGCCGGCGGGTGGCGCCGGAGACCCTCCAACACCACCGCCCGGACGTACGGCATCTTTTGCAGTTCTTCCTCAAAAACCTGGCCTCCCTGCCTGGAGCCGCCGGCGTTGATGTCGGCGTAGAGCTTTTCCTGGATTTTCGGGTTCTTGACCAGCTCGGCCATGATCCACTCCAGCGCCGCCGCCGAGGTGTCCGTCCCGGCGCTGAGGAATTCGGAGCACATCGCCACCATCTCGTCGTCGTTGAGCGCGCGGCCACCCTGGTCGCTGAGCTTCACGTCGAGCAGCGTGTCGGCGTACGAGTGCGGCAGCGTCGTCGTCGCATTCACCGGCGGCGCCGCCGCGCCCAGCTTCTTGCGCTCCCTCCGCGCTTCGATTAGCGGCAGGAACAAGCTCTTGAGCCGCGTAACCATGGCGTCCAAGGTCTGCAGCCGGCCACGGAAGAGGCGTTTTGTGACGGCTGGGGCGTAGGCGAAGACGTTGAGCTTGAACGTGGTGTAGAGCAGCAGGTCACGCTGCGCGTCGGCAACGTCCCGCACGGCGCGCGCGTCGAGCAGCTCGCCGAAGCACATGGCGAGGAGGAGGCGGTACACCGCTTGCTGCAGAGCCTCCATGATTGTCCCGGCTTCTTCCTCCTGCCGCCGCCGGAGTGTGTCCGTGAGATCGGCGACAACCGCCGCACGCGCCGGCGCGAACTGCCGGAGGCGAGACAGGTGCGCGATCCCGGTGACGAAGTTGCGGCGGAAGAGCTGCAGGAACGGGCCGTTGTTGGATGACGAGATGGTGACGGCGTTGAGGCCGAGCAAGTCACGGTCGGAGTCCTCCGGCCGGTCGGCCAGCGCGGCGCCGCGCTCGACCAGTGCGGTGTGGGCGAGGCGGCGGTCGGCGATGGTGACCTCGAGACGGGACCCCATGCGGACCGACAGCAACGGGCCGTAGCGCGCGTGCAGGCGGCGTAAGGCCGCCATGATTTCCATGTAATCTGAGATGGTCAGCCATAGAATGTTCCCCAGCATCGGCAAGGGGCGCGGCCCCGGTGGTAAGCGGATGCTCTTGCCGCCGCTACGCCTACTGCCATTGGCATGCGGAAGGAGGAAGAAGATGAGTGGAAGGAGAAGAGCAGAGAGCAGGAGAAGCCATGTGAGATCCATTATCTAATCAAGCTGTGGTGGGCTGGTGGCTTTTCACGCTGCTAGCGGTTCGTTTTTATAGCGAAACTAGTTTCTTTTCCATTTTTTTAACTCACGTTTCACAGGCATTTAAAATTGGACTCAGACATTAAGCATCAACTGACCGTGACCCTGTAGCATACCAGCTAGCCGCTCGCTCAAGACATAATAATCGTAATTTGACCTGCAACTCCAAAATCTCAGAGTATCCTCATCGATCACTCACTCATGTGAGGATCTAGATTCCTCAACCGGTGAACCACCCGTACTCGTGCATTACCAATGCAGTTAATTAATTAAACACCATGCTGAAGTGATAAACTAAATATATAATTCCCGGTACGTCGCACGTCCACCAATCGGGGAAAAAAAAATTTGGTCTACATGTGCGGCGTTCTTTACGAGCATCAAATGGTTACCATTGATTTATTAATGAACTTAATTAAGCATGAAGTGACAGAGACCCTGCACTCGCTCAGGACATAATAGTTGTAAATTAACCATCAACTGGCGCGAAGGAGATCAAGATGGATCTGCCCGGCGCTCACCGTCGCGTGTCACCCCTCAAATTTAAATTTACCTTGAGGGTCGATGATCCCATGCACTAGCCCCTGAATCAGTACGCTAGCGCGGAAGACCACATAGCCGATACAAGCAAACATCTGTTAAGTAAATCCCTGAATATTACATCACAGTGTTGCGCCTTTAGGCAACTTTAGTAAGGCGGTCTATACACGCCCTATATTACAAAAGAATAGTTCAGAGTACAGCGGACACCAAAATGTTTACCCAAAAGAATTCCTTATCGGCAAGGTGCTTCATCGACTAGAGCGACCCCTAAGACTCCTCGGGTCCACCATGGTCCTATCCTTCATCTTCGAGACACGCGTAAGGGTCATCTTCGACTCCATCCTCTAAAGAAGGTAAGTAGACGAGGTCAGCTTCATCCAAACGCTGGCTAGTTAACACTTCCCTTAATGTATTTTGTGTAGAAAGTTTTATTTGGAGGAGAGGGTTATTTTACTTGCGTAAAGCCAAGTTTATAAGACTTTTGGAAATAATCTAACTAGCATTATCTAACACTGGTCTTGTTATACATAATAATCAGGGTTTCCATCTGTCGGCGTCTGGGAAACGTGCCTCGGAGGGCAGCGGGTCCACGGACCGGCAGACGAATTTGTAGTTGGAGTGAGACCCAACAACAACCTTTCCCAGCAGCCCGGGGCGGCGGCCGAGCTCGCGGGGGCTCTGACCGCGCGGTCTTCCCGGACTAAGCCTGGTGTGACTTGGCGATCCGGGTACAGATCCGTCATACGGTGTGGACTACATGGGCCCCGGGTATCCTCTAGAAGGCCCATAAGGGAGCAGATGGGGGGTGATCCAAGTCGGCCGATTAAGGATAGAGACCACTCAGGTTACACGCGCCTTGAGCTCCAAGGAAGTTTCCGAGGATATGATCTATCTTCATGTAATTAGGAGATTAGCACATGCATGACATGTAACGGCATAACAAGATTAAGCAACGTGTATCACGTGCTACCGTGTAACTCTATCTCCCCCTACACTATATAAAGGGAGGGGATAGAGGCCATAGGCATATCGACACACAGGAGCATCATAGAGCATACGCTGTAAACACCTTGGTCATCTTGCATCCCGCATCTTGATCAAACATAATCCCAGAACACAGGAAGTAGGGTATTACCTCGGCTGGAGGGCCCGAACATGTATAAACCTTGTTCTTGTGCTACCATATGGTTTGGTTCTTAATTAGCATCCCCTCGTACAAATTTATTGCCGACGGTGACCCCCCAGTTAGTTACCAGTCGACAGTTGGCGCGCCAGGTAGGGGGCAGCGTCAAGATCATCTCTCAAGCTAGATGGCATCTTCAAGATCGCCGTACGTCGCCATGAGGCTGGGGCAATCTCTTCGTTTCGGCACCCTGGACTTCTTCGCCGACGGCTTCGGCAATCTTCACCTCTCTCCTCCAGGAGAGATCTCTTCGCAAGAAGGTGCGCGTGATCAATGTGACCCATTGCCCTTTGGCTTGGAGAATTTAGCGAGCGCCTTCAGTGGATTGACGTGCTCGCTATTCGACTTCGCACCTCTTCCCGAGGAAGACGAAAAAGGACTCGACAGGTTCAACAGCATGGGCATGGATCCTCTTCTGCCCTACGATAACTCAATGGCCTCGGCTGGATTTCCCTCTGGACTCGAGAGCTCCGCTGCGGCCCCCGCACGGATCTCCTCTGATATTTGGATATGAGATAACCAGTCGGCGAGCGCCTCAAATCCACTCGGATCAGATCCAGCCATGTTCGTGGGTGTCATCAATGCTGGCCAACCCATTGGACAGAGTGAACAAGTCATCTCTCTGTTTCTGACTCTGAGTCTGACGGGAGTGCTGAGGTCCGTAACTACCGAGAGGTTTTCGTCCTAGGCGCGGATGACCATCACTCTACTTCTGCACTTGTCGGGTACGCGGAAACCGACACTGGCGCGGCGAACCCAGACCCACGCCGGGTGGAGGACCAAGATCGCATACGTCAGCTTCGCGCCCGTGGCCGCGACGTCCAGAACGAGCTTCGTGCGGTGAAGCTAAGGGATCACGAGGTTTACACAACTCCCCAGGCAAACGTCATCGCTTCGAAGATTCTTCTTGAGACCATCGCACCACAACTCCCAGCAGACAGTCCATTCGCCCAGACCCTCGCTCGAGCGACGGCTATGGTGGAGATGGCTGCCATACAACAAAATGAGGCAATTCCCTCTCCGACTGCTTCGGCCCGCAGTCGTCCAACACGCAATCGGAACCGGGCTCGCGCCTCCACAGCTGGCGATTCCCGCTAAACAGCTGCCCATGATCTACGACAAGATATAGAAGCCAGACGGCGGGAGCGCAGTAACGGCGAGCGAAACTCTCGTAGCCATCACGGATCATTGCCAAGGCCCGCGGCGGGAGCATCATAGCAGATCCCCAAGGCGGAGGCGGCCACGACCTTTGGAGGGGATTCGGGCCTTCACCCCGGATCTTCGCCGAGTGATTTGGCCGAATGGTTTTAACCTCAAAGGCATCGACAAGTTCGATGGCGAGAGGGACCCAAAGAATTGGCTGCAGGTTTACGCCTTAGCAGTCAGCGCGGCGGGAGGTGATCAGAACGTCATGGCAAACAACTTGCCAGTCGCTTTGACCCTAACCGCCCAGACCTGGCTAACGGGACTCCCGGAAAACTCTATTGAGTCTTGGGACGACCTCCAGGAGCAGTTCATCGCCAATTTCCAAGGGACCTATGAAGGGCCCGCGGGAAGATGGGAGATTGGACAGCTACACCGGCACAAGAACGAGATTCTTCGTGGATAAAGCGCTTTACCAAGAAGAAGAATGTGATTCGGGACGTTTCGGAGCAAACAGTCATTGACGTCTTCTTCGCCGGATGCAAATCCGAGGAATTGATCAGGCAGATGATTCGGGACCCCCGCGTAATCTCAAGGCCATGTTCACAATGGCGGACCAGGAGGCCAAAGCCGAGAAGGCCATCGCGAATCATCGTGGAGGCAACGAAGGAGTCACAAGAAGAAGCCTAACGACGAGCAAGGCAAGCCCAAGGATAAGAAGTGGAAGGGGGACAAGATGGTCGCCAACATGGAGCGTAATCGACCTAAGCCCCTCAACACGCTTTTGACCGTTTGTCTTATTCAAAAAATTTATGTAAACATCATTTATTTAATCGTGATTTGTTTTTTCAACAAAGATACTTTATACTAACTTATTTTTTTGCATGTTTGCACTAAAATTTTGAATCAGATGAATGGTCAAAGTTTTGTCCAAAAGTCAAAAGCGTCAAACAAAAAAAACAGAGGAAGTAGGCATTAGGTTGGTATGGTATAGGTATCATGATAGTATCCTGTAGGTATTAGAAAGGTCTCATGAAGTATCAGGTAGGTATCAGATATCAGCCAGGTATGATATATAAGTATCATATAGATATCAGATAGGTACCTGGTACAGGTATGATGAAGTATCATAATCAGCAAAGAGGTAGGTCTTGGTTTTACAAAAATACTATTTGTTGGGGATTGAAATATGCCTTCCCCAGATAGTGAAACACCTTAGGATGCTTCCTGAGTAACATCTTATTTGTTGAGCATAGACGTAGGGTTACCTGAACGATATGCGACGTACTGCTTGGACATAAGGTTACCCAAGGACAGGTGACGCATTGGGCAAGGGTTGTGTCATGACCCTAATACTTGTACAGGGAATCCAACACCACGAGGCTATACTAGTCACAGGCTAGTATCTTGTGATGGACAATACGATGGAAATCATCGCAGTGCATATATAATAACTAAAGTAAATAACAGGTGAAAAGTGGCATCATTTATTACAAAAGAGAACTGACATTCTAGTTTAATAGTCTAGCATATATCAAATAACAACGAAATGGAATAACATCATAGTAGTGGAAAGGTAACTGCGACAAAATCCAAAGGTGTCGATTCGAACACCTCAGCTACGACTGATCACCCCTTCAGGGCCCTCCTGTACCTGACCAAAATCTCAATACAAATTTGTCCGCAAAAGATATAATGAGTATGCTGCTACTCAGCAAACAATTCTTAATTATTTATTGCAAGGGCAAAGGCAGGGAATAGGTTATTTTACCCAAAACCTACTTCTAGACAAATTTTAGTTAACCAATTTTATTATGTGAATGCATGATCATTAAGTAATACCAAGAATCATCAAGTGAAGGTGCTTCTCACACAAGGCCAGACACAGCCTACACTAGTCAAGTTTATTCATCAAAAAGGTGGGGCTACATGTGAAAACCTGTTGCCCCGTCCATGACTGTGGACACGGCTATCATGATAGTTTTAACTCTGCAGAGTGTGTACACATTTCCCCACAAGCCCCATCTCATCTAGAAGAAGATACGATAGGCCTTTCCAGTCTACTACGTCTACCACCTTGCCTAACCTTTCTTTTGGTTTCCCCAGCCCCGTCGGTACCGGCCGCGGTAGGGCGCCCACTACTTCTGGGTACCACCCAGTGTCGACAGGTGACTAACTGGGGGGTCACCGCCGGCAATGATTATATATAGGGCGATGCGCGCAAGATCCAAACTCGATGGTAGCACAAGACAAGGATTTATACAGGTTCAGACCCTCATGGCGGAGGTAATACCCTACGTCCTGTGCTCTGGGATTATATGGGGTATATGTGTACATGATGATGATCAACTTGGGAGATGATCAAGCTGTAGACGTGTGATTCTCTAGATGGAGGTGAAGATGGCATGCCGAACTATGGCCCCCTTCCCCCTTTATATAGTGGAGGGGGTGGGGTTACAAGGAGGAGTCCTAGTCGGTTACGAGGTAGGATTCCTATCTCTATCCTCTAGTAGTTATCCGGGATTACAAGTATATCTTCTCTATTAATTAGGGATAGACTTCTATCTTGCCTTGCCGAGCAAGCCTTCTAGCGTCCGAGTGGTACACGTCCTTATACACCCGACTTGGTCCATCCCCTATCGGGTGGTCTCTTAGGCCCGCCGTGTGGGTACCCGGGGTCTATGTTTTCCACACTTTTACTCTCGGTTGGAGCTTTCAACCGGGATTGGTCATAGTAATCCCGGTTGTTGGATTTAACCGGGATTGATGGCCTCTATATGTCCGTTTCCCCCAATTCTTCAAAACACGCACCCTAAACCACGCCAACTTAACCCTAGGTCGACACCGCTTTACTGTACCGACAATGTGCTCACATATTTTTTCGTTTGTATGTTTGAAGTCATCATATTTGTTTTAGTCAATCTAAAATTGCAAACTAGTAAGACTGAAATTGCGCAGGTTAATATTGGACAACTTTAGTATATAGTCATAGTGCAATTCTTTTAAAAAGTGGACCGAAAGATATTTTATTTCGAGTCAACTCATGATAAGTCGCTCCCGTATATAAATTGGGTACTCATGTATGCCGTGGGGTTTAACAAAGACAATAATGATACACGATGAGGATGCAGGATATAAATCGAAATGCATGTACGGTGAAACACACGAATGGCATGCATACACGCTGACTTGCGTAATATGATGCATCTATGCATGATACCGACACGATCGAACTCCAGTAGTATGGCACGACACACAACTAGTGAGGCACGGCAGCCGCTCTTGGCACGAGGGTGGCCCTGAGGCTGTCTCCAACAAGCTCCTCTAAAGCATCCTCTACCCTAAAATAGGGGATGGATTCTTCCCCTATGTGCTCTAACAGCATTCCCTATTCCGTTCCCTAAAATAGAGTTTTTCTCTCCATCCCCTTATATATAGGGGTTCTCTCTCCTCCCCCTATACAATTCTCCATATAGGGAACGCTGTTGGAGATGGAAGAAATATAGGGTGAGTTTTTTTTAAAGGAAACCTGTATATGAGGCTATAGGGGATCAAATTTAGGGATTCCTGTTGGAGACAGCCTGAGAGGCTTACTCATGACGACGGTAAACTCGGCCTTCTCTTCGGCAACGTCCACCTCCTCCCCCTAGACCTGCCGCCACTCGAACGCCGCGACCAGGTTCACCACGAAGCACTCCAGGTGCAGCGTCACGATGTAACACCCCAATTTGGGCATCTCAACAATTTGCAAAAATTTCAAATTTAGCTTGAATTTAAACTCAATTCGACAAGTGGGCCCAACACCACAGTAGCTCTCTCTCTCTCTTCTTCTTCTCTCAGTTTCTCTCTCTCCTCCTCTCGCGCTCCCTCGCTGCACAGTGGACCACCGCAGCCTGTCCTACCAGTCGCGCCGCGGCATGCCGCTGCACAACACCGGCCGCGCCGCACGCCGTACCTCCTCCATCATGGCCGCGCCGCGCGCGCGTCACTTCGCCATGCCCTGTCACCCCGCCGCCTGCGGCTCTGCCTAGCGCCGTGTCCGTCACATCGGCACTCCGCCCCCTCTCCGTCAGAGCCCACGGTGAGTTCACCAGCCGTCCCCTTTAGCTCCGCAAGCACGCGTATGACTTGTAGATCTCTCCCGTGGCCAGTACGGCTCCGGCGAGCGCCCTCGCCGCAGCGTCCAGCTATCGTTGGCCTCGACGCGTGCATCATTATAATCCCTAGGGCCTGTAGATGCTAGGGCGCTAACGCACTTGGCCGGAGATGCCCTGTAGCGCTGCCGTGAGGCTTGCCGTCGCCGCCGAGCCAGGTTCCCAGTCGCGAGGAAGACGATAAAGGGGAACCATCGGATCAAGCGCTAGAATTCGTGCAGAGAGCGAGATGCTGAGTCTATGTCACGCGGGCCCCACCGGTCATGCGTCTCCCGCACTCGCTGGCTTGAAGTCCCGGCGATGAGTCGCTGTCTTGTGGGCCTCGGTCCCACATATCGGCTTAAGTGGAGACGCCTGGAAACATGGAGAGCGTTCTTTGTCGTCGTAGCGCATTTTCAAAATACGCCTTCGGCGTTTCTCCTCGACGGAGCAGGCACGCGCGAGCGAACGGGCCACGGGCCGTTTTTCGTTATCGGGCCGTCTGTCAATTGGTTCGGCCCGTAGGCATTTAATTATTTTCCAGCGAATTTAATCATTTATTAGCTCCTGAAATCGAATTAGATTTATTTAAAATAGCAAATGACTTCCAAAAATGCTAGAAAAATATAGATAAATACTAGAGGCCAACTGTGATTTTATAAAAATATAAGCTTGGACACTGTAATAGGGAATTGTGCACTGCTGATTAAAATGATAGGTTCTCCTTAATGAAAATATTAACATGATTAGAGGATAATTATTGGTTAAATTAAGTAGTGGATTAAACTACAAATACCCTTAGAAACTATATGGGATAAATAAGTGTTTCACTAAAATCTAGGAAGATTTTAAATTAACATTTCCACTCATGTATATACCGATATACTTATATATATATACATATATATACATATACATATCCACAGGAGCACTTTATTGCTAAGACACCCAAAATTAACTAGCACTTTCATTAATATTTAATTGAAGAGATAACCTTAGGAAATAGGTTAATAATAAAAATAATAAGGTTTATATCCTCTATGTGAGAAGCACTTAGAAGGAGCTCAACCCCGATAGAGTTTTACCCGAACATAGGACGACTCCCGAACATTTGTCGAAGGACTGCACCCTTAAAAACCCTAATCACTCCTCGACGATCTAACCGTGCCCCTCGTATTTTGGTGTTTAATAATCTATTGTATACTAATAATATTATTTATTAAGGCAATATCATGCATGGCATCTCCTACGATAAGTAGCTTCGTTAATCGACCTTAGGTATTTATGCTGATAGTTCGACCTAGATCATGCATGCAACATGTTTTCCATTGCATTATTAGTAGTGATTATTGGTTATTGGTATGATTAGACGTAGGCGATCCCGAGGGAAGATTTGGGGACGCCGAACAGGACCACCTACAGGATCAAGGCGAGTTAACACTTTCTCTTTAGATGTGATCCGTATTAGGGAGAGACATCGACTTACCCTAATGCATATTAGCATCGCTAAATACCATGTTCATTACCCAGTTTTCTTAAATTATATTTTTAATTATTAAAATGCATGCTTATTGGATTGCCTAATTGTTAATCATGATATACTTATACATGCCTGCCTTGAGCTGTTTAGCCTTAATGACTGTCTTGATTGTCATTACTCTTGATAACCTATGATTAGTCTGGTATCTACTTTAACACTAACTAATGGGTAAAACTTGCTTAGACCGGCTTAGGCTTAACAAATCTTCTAGCTAATCACCACGGAACGGTGAACCGATATTCACCGGTCATTCATTATTCTCATTTAATGTGACATGACATACGATAGTTAGGGTTGGTAGATGCATGTTGGGCTGATTGTGTTCGTGGGTATGGATATGTGGGAACTTGGTCGGTTTGGTCAGTCAGTTGGGAAAGTCCAAGTGTGTGGTGTTGTCGATGACCGTGGAAGTAGAGAATGATTGGTGGGTTACCCCTAGTTGGAGTTGGACATCCAGAGGGATGATTAGAGCACGAGATACCTAGTGCTGGGTTTAGCCAGAGCTTACCCAGGAGGAGTGTGGAATAACACGCGTAGCGGGGGAGCGCTACCATCTAAGGATGGTTCCAACACAACGCGTGGCCATCGCGCGAAGTACGGGCCTTCGATCGCCAGGAGTGAGCGCTCTGCAGAGGCCCTCTGGGACAAATTTCGATAGGGACCGGCTTGAATCATCATCGAGGGTGATAAGGCCGCACATCCCAGGGTGACAGTCGGCTAGTGAGGGCTGGCAACCCTACTAGGCCGGGGTGGGCAAGCCATGGCATGTGTCGTCCATAACAGGATAGCCAAATCCTGGAATGATGGCGGAACTAAGAAAAGTTGGAGGCAACAGGAAGAAAGTATAGATAGTATAAGCTGGTATGGTTATCGAGTAAGCTTGTTGGGTTTATGGTTGATTGTGGGTTGTGTTATGGGAAAGAGTTGGTCGATATGTGAGTTGATTGTCGTGTTTGGCTGGTATTTGGGTCTGGCATGCAAGGTTAAGATGGTGTTGGTGATTCATGAGCGGCCCACCATGACATGGGCCTTGGGCTGATTCCGTACCGGCCAACCGCACGTACAAAAGGTCCAGAAGTCCACCCTCGGCCGTACCAGGAGGAACGTCTGACCCACCAAGATTATCCCTGGGCTTGACCAGGTCAACCACGCCTCCCGGGCTATCCATAGCCTAGGAGAGGGCCCCGCAGGAAGCTCGCCTGTCCCTGAGCAGGTGGCGACAACTGCCAGGCCCCACCATACTTTCCCCGGCCTTGACTGTTAGGAGCTGTACCTTCCTGGGGTATCTCTAGCCCGGGAAGAGGCACGCAGGCAGCCCTATTTGTCGTTTGCCCCATAGGAAGCTGGCGAATGGTTGTTACGCTACGCGACGCCCCTAACTGGTGGCGCGGGGCTGGCTCGGTCCAGTCAATGCTATATTGCGGATAAAGGGAAAGTGCTTTCTCCTTGAAACAGGCTTCTCCCCTGTATAGGCGCTCCCAGACGAACACGTGTCCAGTACTGACAAGACCAGCTTCTCTTTGCAGGCCACGGACAGGACGGAGCCCCGGACTGAGACAAGGGCACCGCCACTAAAGCAAAGATGGGCGCGAGGCCCGCCGCATCAGCTCCGGACGACCCACCGCGCCTATAAAAGGAAAGGCCCTAGACCCGATGGGGCCAGGTGATCCGAGGTGATAACAAGCAATCCACGCAACGCACACGTCCGAAGCTTCTTTAGCAATAGTCGCAGCCCTTAGTCATTTCAGTGTCCGACACCCTCTTGTAAGCTTGGGATCAGTGCCTTCAAGCTCGGTCTCGGCACCTTTGTACCGTTTGCACGATATAATCAACGAAGGCTGGAGTAGAGCTGTTACCCGGCAGTGGGGGTTCGAACCAGGGTAAATCGTTTGTGTCTTCATGGTTTGTATCTCTTTTGTTCTCCTTCTTCCTCTTCTCTTTCACCGTACGACAGATCTGTACCCAGATCGCCAAGTCGCACCAAGCTTAGTCCGGGAAGACCGCGCGGCCAGAGCCCCCGCGAGCTCGGCCGCCGCCCCGGGCTGCTGGGAAGGGTTGTTGTTGGGCCTCACTCCAACTACAAATTCGTCTGCCGATCCGTGGACCTGCTGCCCTCCAAGGCGCATTGCCCAGATGCCGACAGTTGGCGCCCACCTTGGGGCCCATGAGCAGCCCTCGGCAGTCTGTTCCCTTGGACATGCCTGAGATTCCAAGCAGCGACGAGGTCCTGGACCTCGAGTTCGATGAGTGCGATGACATGGACGACTTATGTCCATCGTACATGGGCTGGCGAGAGGAGTACCTCGCCGAAGCCGGGACTGACGAGATGGAGGTTGATGCCTCTCTCGCCCCAGGGGCAGAGCTTCGCCCCGAGGAGTCGCTCCCTGAGCTGGACCCATCTGTAACCCACGTCAGCGAGACTCCTATGGAGTTCGAGCTGCTAGGTGATTCCACCTCCGCTGGCGACACCGGGACGTTTTCCCTGGCTTCGCGTGCGTCTCGCTGCGTCTTCGCAACTTTGGCCGATAGACGCCAGGAACGTGGAGGCCCAGGAACAACAGTGTGGCCGCGCCGCGGCGCAGGACTTTTTTCGCAATTCCGTCCACCGCGTCATGACCAGAATCTGCCGCGAGGATAGCCTGTGCACCCCGGCTCCCGGCCGGCCAGTCGACTCTCTCATAGAGACAATGGCCAACCCACTACTGCGCAGCTAGCAGAAGGTGCACGCAATCGCCACAGTCGTCCGCGACCTGGAGAAGGATCCCCGTGGCTTCACCCTGGCCGACCTGGGCCCAGCCATCGCTGAGGACCTCGGCGACATCACCTCTGGCATCGTCCGGCAAGAGGAACAAAACGGTGGCGGGCGCGCGGACATCCGACGCACAGACAGCCCTGGCCACAGCGGCACCCAAAACCGCTCCCGCCGTAACCGCAGCCGTTCGCGCCGGGCCCAGACTGTCTCCTCCACCAGCGGTTCGCCACACGCCCCGGGCAGAGTGTTCTCTCGCCTGGGCCCACTTCGGGGTGCCTCTCCCCTGAAGGCCACTCAAGGGTGCTCCGTCTTCTCCCGCGCTCTCCGTGAAGCGCCTTGGCCGCCGAGGTTCAAGCCCGGGCCAATCGAGAAGTTCGATGGGAGCAAGAATCCCGAGGTGTTCCTATCCTTCTACACCACCGCCATGCGGGCCATGGGGGGAGACGAGGCCATTCTGGTCAACTATTTCCCCACTGTGCTCGAAGGCATGGGCCGAACCTGGCTGTTTAATCAACGGCCTGGTTCCATCCGCAGCTAGGCCCAGCTTCAGGATGCCCTTCGCACGAGCTTCCAGGGATGTTACGTCCGCTCTGGGCGCCCCCAGGACCTCAAGCTCGTGATGCAGTGAGACAATGAAAGTCTCCAGGATTTTGTGTGCCAGTTTGTGAGGACCCGCAACACTATCCCCTGCATCTCAGACGAGACCATCATTGAGGCCTTCAAGTATGGTGTGAGGGGTCGGCGCTATACCGAGGACCTCGAGCTCCATTCGGTCAATACCACGAGCGAGCTCTTCCGCACTGCAGCCCTCTACATCAACGCCACCGAGGCAATCGAGCGCAAGAGGGGCGGTGTCATGAAGAAAGCCAAGGTCGGCGACGGCCCGGGCAAGGCCGAGGCAGAGAAGAAGAAGAAGACGAAGCGGTCGGAGCAGCCCGCTAAGTTCATCGCGGCGGTTGAGCCAGACCAGCCTGACTGCCCGCCGCCATAGCGTCCTCTACCGGTGCGTCCGCCGCTGCAACGCCCGCCGCAGCAGCGCTAGCAGCGACCTCCCCCAGTCGGAGGCAGGCCGCACGGCAGCCATGGGGCGCCGCAGGGCCGGCCTCCCCTTCCGCAGTAGTAGGGCAGAGGTGAGGACCCATTCCATGACCCCAATCTCTTCTGCCGCCTCCACTAACGCTACGGCCACGACCTGCGCAACTGTCGCACGTGGGCCCACCAGCTGGAGGACTTCTATGCTGGCCGTGGTCCCATGCGCCCGAGCTACCTGAGGGCGCGGCCGCAGTACCTCCTCCGCAGGGCGCCCAGGACCAGGGTTTCCCTAAGGCCCGCGGCCACGTCGCTGTCATCTTCGGCGGCACATCAGCTTACAGCTCCCGCCGTGAGCTAAAGGCCACATCCTGCGAGGTCTTCCACATTTCCCGCGGCAAGCCCGCGTCGGGGTCCTTGCCTTGGTCTAGCCAGACCATCACCTTTTTCATGACGGATTGCCCGGCCGGCCTCTCCAAGCCACAGCGCCTACTGCTGGTGTTATGCCCCACCATCGGCAACACCCGCGTCGGCCACGTCCTCGTGGACAGCGGGAGCTCGTTGGACATAATCACCACGTGCGTTCTGGGCCTTATGCAGGTCCCGCGCTCAAGATCAGGGACATCACCGTCCCCTTCCGAAGTACATCACCTTCGAGGTGGTGGAAACCAACCTCCCCTACAATGCCATCTTGGGCCGCCCCACGCTCTCCAAGTTTATGGTGGTCTCCCACCACGCCTACCATTGCCTGAAGATGCCGATGCCATGGGGAGTCATCACCGTCCGGGGGAACCACAAAACGGCCCTCGACTGCGACGAGACCGGGCTGGCCATGGTAGGCCAGCGCCCTACCCGTGGTCCCAGCAGCAAGGAGCGCCCCACAGCGCGCCCAAAGGTGGCACTGCAGCCGCATGAGCCCACCAAAACCATTGTTCTCACGGAGACAGACCCCTCCAAGGTGGTCCATGTGGGGACAAACCTCGAGGCCCAATAGGAGCTCCCTACCCGTGGTCCCAGCAGCAAGGAGCGCCCCACAGCGCGCCCAAAGGTGGCACTGCAGCCGCAGGAGCCCACCAAAACCGTTGTCCTCACGGAGACAGACCCCTCCAAGGTGGTCCACGTGGGGACAAACCTCGAGCCTCAGTAGGAACTCGAGCTCATTACCTTTCTCCGGGCTAACAAGGACGCGTTCGCATGGGAACCGTCCGATATGCCTGGTATCCCAAGGGAGGTGATCGAGCACAGGCTAGCTGTCTGGCCTGACAAAAAACCGGTAAGGCAGTGTCAGAGGCGTGTTTTCGACTGGAAGTCTAAGATCATCCAAGACCAGCTCGACAAGCTGCTTCGAGCGGGCTTTATCCGCGAAGTACAGCACTCCGATTGGCTTGCAAACCCAGTCGTAGTCCAGAAGAAGGGCGGCAAGTGGCACATGTGTGTCTACCATCGCGACCTTAATTCCGCCGGCCCCAAGGATAACTTTCCCCTTCCACGCATAGACCAGCTAATTGACGCTACGGCGGACTCAGCATTGATGAGTTTCCTGGACGCTTACTCCGGTTATCATCAGATCGCGTTGTCTAAGGAAGACGAAGAAAAAACCACCTTTATAACGCCTTTTGGCATATTTTGTTATACGACCATGTCTTTCGGTCTCAGAAATGCTGGCGCCACGTTCCAGCGACTCATGCAAAAAACTCTTCCTGATTAAATAGGGCGCAACGTCGAAGTCTACGTAGACAACATCGTAGTCAAGAGCAAGGACGCCCGGGACCACGTGTCCAACCTACGAAAAACCTTGGACAGCCTGAGACAGCACCGGGTCAAGTTAAACCCCGAGAAATGCGTCTTTGGCGTCAAGTCCGGCATGCTCCTTGGCTACGTGATCGGCGGGGCGAGCATCGGTGCCAACCCCGAGAAGATCGAGGCCATTGAAAAAATGAGGTCGTCGACCTGCGTAAAGGACATCCAGTCCCTCACAGGCAAAATGACGGCCTTAAGCCATTTATCTCCCGCCTTGGAGAACGAAGCGCGCCTTTTTGTAAGCTCCTCCGCAAGCACGATAGTTTCGAGTGGACTAAGAAGGCTGAGGCCGCGTTTCTGCAGCTGAAGCAGTACCTCGCCTTACCACCCGTCCTCACCACTCCCAAGGTCGGGGAAGTCCTCCTGCTGTACCTCTCAGTGACACCAAACGCCGCAAGCGCGGTGTTGGCAGTGGAACGAGAAGGGAAGCAACATCCTGTCTACTACGTGAGCGAGGTTCTCACCGGGCCTAAGGAGCGCTATCCCGACCTTCAGAAACTGTGCTATGCCTTGCTGATGGCCTACTATTTCCAAGCCCACCAAATCATTGTCCCGACTACTTACCCGATCAAGGACATTCTCCAAAACCCGGAGGCCACAGGCCGGGTCGCGAAGTGGGGAGTCGAGCTGGGTGAATTCGACATCCAGTTTGTGTCCCGTACCGCGATCAAGGCCCAGGCCCTGGCTGATTTCGTTGCAGAGTTGACCAGGCCGGATGAGCAAGAGATAAACTCTCCAGGTCAAGATAGGGAAGAAGGTCGGTGAACTCTGTTCTTCGACGGTTCACACCAGTCCGGGCGATCAGGATGCGGTCTCGCTCTCATCTCCCCCAACGGAGAGCGACTCTAGCACGTCATACAAATACACTTCGTGGCGACAAACAACGCCGCGGAGTATTAAGCCCTACTAGCGGGCCTAAGAGCATGCGCTGCGCTCGACATCAAACGGCTTGTTGCGAAAGGGGATTCGCAGCTCGTCGTCCGCTAGGTCAGGGAGGAGTTTCAGAAAACTGACGGCTTGATGGCGCGGTACCTGGCGAAAGTGAGGAAACTGGAGTAGCGTTTCACGAGTTTTGAAATTAGCTACATTCCCAGGGAAGAGAACGGCGAAGCTGACAAGCTCACCAGGCTCGGATCCTCACAAGAACCGGCCCCACCGGGGGTGCTAGTGCAACACCTTTTAAAGCCCTCCATTCCCTCCGGAGAGGAGGCCACGGGGACGCCTTCTACCTCCCACGCAGAGACATCCGGTACTGTCTCATACCTCGAGTAAAGCACCTCCTGGATGACACCATTCATCCAGTTCTTGGAGCACGGGACATTGCCCGAGGACGCTGCTGAGCGTTCCCAGCTAAAAAGGCGAGCCCGAGCTTATCGTCTGCACAGGGGCTCGCTGTACTGAAGAGGTGCTTATGGCGTGCTTTGTAAGTGCGTTACCCATGAAGAATGTAAGTACCTTCTGTCCGATATACACGAGGGCATCTGCGGCGCACACGCCTCACACAGAACCCTTGTCGGCAAAGCATTCCGCATGGGCTACTACTGGCCCACTGCGATGAGAGATGCAGAAGCTTTGGTTAAGCGTTGCGAAGCTTGCCAATACCATGCGCGGATGATGCATCAGCCCACGTATGAGCTGCAAACAATTCCACTAGCGTGGCCGTTTGCGGTTTGGGGCATGGACCTCCTGGGACCGTTCCCCAAATGGCTCAGTGGTAAATCGTACTTGTTCATAGCCAATAACACCTTCACCAAGTGGATCGAGGCCGAGCCAGTCTCCAACATCACTGCAACCACCGCGGTACGTTTCTTCCGGAGCATCGTCGCAAGGTTTGGTGTGCCCAGCAGAATCATCGCTGATAATGGCACCCAATTCACGAGCCGGGAGTTCAACGATTACTGCGAGGAATTTGGCATGAAGCTCGCCCTAGCCTCTGTGGCCCACCCACAGAGTAACGGAGCTGCTGAGCGAGCTAACGGACAGCTAGTCCAAGGCATCAAAAAGCGAGTGTACGACGCACTCAAGGCTAAACAACAAGGTTGGGTCGACGAGCTGCCGTCAGTCCTCTGGGCAGTCCGAACAACGTCTAGTCGGGCAACGGGAGAAACTCCTTTCCGGCTCGTCTATGGCCCGGAGGCCGTCCTCCCAACAAAAAATAAGACTAGGATCCGATCGCGTTGACTTCACTAGTTTCGTGGTCAACGACGAGGAGCGGCAGCTCGACCTCGATCTACTTGAGGCGCGCCGCGAGCACTCCCTACTCCGGGCTACGGCCTACCAGCAGACCCTGCGTCACTACGCGGCACGAAACGTAAATACAAGGACCCTGCAAGTAGGAGACTTGGTTCTACGTCGCATTCAGAACCTCGCAGGCTCCAACAAGCTTAGCCCCAAGTGGGAGGGACCGTACAAAGTTGTGTCCACAGCTCGCATAGGCTCGGTACGCCTTGCTGACAAGGATGGAAATGAGCTCCCTGGCTCATGGAACATCTCCCTTCTACGACGCTTCGACGCTTAATCAGATCGTAAGTTTTCTTCATTTCAATTCAATTCAATTCAAAAAAAAACCTGCACCTTTCCCCATTTACAAGCTACACTGGTCTCAATCGCGTCCATCTTAAGCAAGCCCGTGGTCAAAATCCTACTGTTAAGGATAAAGCACTCCGAAGCACTTCTACGACGGGATAAGCTGACATCTCGCACCCTAGTAAGGCTCCGCGCAGTGTGGAACTCCCGCGGCCTAAGGTACAATAAGCCCATGTCAGGTTTGTTTGGATAACTAACTTGGGCCTCGCAACGCACGGGGGCTGGGAGTTTTTTGCGCCCAGTTTTTTCCTAAGTCCTTAACTTCGCAAAGCCCGCACTGCCGCGCGGCCTACCGAAGTTCGGGGGCTGGGGATTTGCACGAATTGTTTCTAAGTCCTAAACTTCGCCAAGCCCGCACCGTTGCGCGGCCTAACGAAGCTCGGGGGCAGGGAGTTCGCGCGAATTTTTTCTAAGTCACTTTAGTCATTAGACCGCGCCCAACTCCAAGATCACACTTGGACTTGGCCGCGGCCCGGGGCTGGATGACTGTGCGCACAAAAGCAACATTTCCAAAGCAACTCGTTTCCTCTAAATTTCCTAAGTTCGTCTCAGAACTTCGTTACTATTCATCTAGTTCTCCTACTTTTGCATGACAAATATGCGCAGAAAAGGAAAATGAGCAAGCCCAACGAAGCGGAATCATTTAAGAAAGAAGTTGAATTTCCAAGCAGAAATTACAAGGCTGCGATTTTACAAGCAAAACGAAATCCCCCGTCCCGGACTACCGCAAAAGAGGGCGCCGCGCCACTACAGCTACGGCAGCGCCCAAGTCCTAATTCTACTTCGCCGCTCCTAAGAGCGGCGCTGACGACGAGCCGGCGGCACTGCAGACTCCGCTGACGGCGATGACGATGACGACGAAGGCGTCGACAGGACCGGCGTGGATGCTGGCGCCCATGAGCGGCGGCGGCGCCACCACGGCAGCTTCCGTCACCGCCTCAGTTTCCTCCTCCGCCACGGCCTCCGGCGGAGCCTCCTCTTCCGCCGCCAGCGCGGTGGCGTACGCTGCGTCGGCGGCGATCTGCGCCGCCACCGCGTTCCCCTCCTCCTCCGCCGTGAGCGCGACGGCTAGCGCCGCGACCGCCTCTTCATCGGCCCGGACTTGGGCCTGCGTCGCCAGTGAGGCCGCCTGGCCCGCGACGACGGGGCCCGGCGCATCTAACTCCTCCCCCGCGGGCTGGATCGGCGGCGACGGAGGAAGCAGCGGCGGCATATCCGCCAATGCCACCTCCAGCCAAGCGTGCATATAGTCGGAGTCGGCGTCGAAAGACATAATTTCTCTCTCTCTCTGCCTTGCTCGCTGTTTTTTCCCTGGCCTCTCTCTGGTTGCGAGCTTTGCTCCCTGGTCTAAGGCTGGAGAAGGCTAAGATGGGAACCAGCGCAGCGCGCTGCACCTCACTTTATATAGGCCGGCGGTGACGCAACGTCCCATCGCGCCGCGGGCTACCCGAAGCGTCGCTGTGCGTGAAGGGACAGGTAATTAAAACCCACCACGCGAGCTGAAGGGACGCGCGCGCACGCGCTCTCCCGCAGAATATCAACCGCGCCAGTCGCCACGCGACGCGTGTCCAGGTCCCGCTGTCAGCGGGAAGAAAGACCGCTGCTTATCGAGGCCCAGTGCGCGGATCTGGCCTGCCAATGCGAACAAGGCCCGAAGGCGTCTCTTCGGCCTGACGCGTGGCTTGGGCCAGGTGAACCGTCATGGGTTGGTCCGCCTCCATATCTGCGCCTGGCAAACGTGCCCCTGCCGTCAGCGAAACACTGTACCGTGTAGCAGAGCTCACAGTACGTGCGATTTGATGCGATAAACTAAGAAAAAATGGCTAAGCTCTCCAGCCACAGTACGCGGTGCTTATCCATTAATCAAGCTGTAAAAATATATATGTTTATGGCACGGAGTTTGGGAACAAAGTAGCCCGGGTCAAGCTATGACCCCTGCTGCAACTGGAGCCTTTCTAGCTCGGTTTCCAAGTCTCGGATCCACTTTCGCGCCTGAAGCAGTTCTATAGCTTGCGAGTCCACCTCGTTTTGTTTCTGGCGCCATTTAGCACGGGCATCAACAAGGTCTTGCACCTGCTTCTTCATGGATTCCGCTTCAACCTTGGAATTCGTCTCGGCCTCCCGAAGCGTAGCAATCTCCTCCGTGAGCTTATCGCGGGCTTCCTCAAACCCGCGCACGGTGGAGTTGCGCTCGGACAGAGTAGCCTCCAGCTCCTTGGAGGCCGCCTCCCTGCGTCTGCGCTCTTCATCAAAGGCAGCCCGGGCTCGGCCTTCCTCTTCACGGGCTGCCTGGGCTTGGCTCGCTGCGACCTTCTCCGTTTCCTGGGCTTGGGCAAACCTCGCCGCGGCCTCCCTCTCCTTCTCTTGCGCTGCCTGGAGCATGGCCTCTAGCTCGGCGACGTGGGCGTTTCCACGATCCTCGTTCTCAGCAGCCAGCGCGTCCGCGCACTCTATCTGAGCCCGGGCTTGCGCGAGCTCAGCAGAGAGGCGTTCAATCTCCCCCGTATAGTTGCTGGAGCGTCCGCGCGCTGCCTCCATCAATGAGGACAGGCCGGCCATGAGGGCGTAGAACTGAAGCAAGAGGAAACAAATCAAGTCACGAAAAGGTCAATGCCTAAGCATAATACGCGGGCTCCAGGATGTTACCTTCTTGTTGAGAGCGAGCATCCTCTTCACCCTCTCCTCAGCGGCTTCGCACACGGTTTGGTCGAACCCGCGGAGGTGCGCCTCGTGGAACGGCAGGGACGAGCAGCTCACGGACTCCGGGCCGCTCCCCTCTGACGACGCAGGACGCGACGCCGCCGCCGCGGATTGTACCGGTGATGCTGCCGGAAGCGGAGCAATCGCTCCGGCCGCAACCACCAGCCTCTCAGCATACTCCACCCTGGCCGCAAGCTCGGCCTTCGCCACTATCGCTTGCTCCACGGCCAGTTTGGCCTCGCCAAGTTTAGCCCGGGCCCCTGTCAGCATGGCCTCTAGCTCGTCCGCCCTCTGCTTGGCAGCCGTATGCTCGGCCTTGTTCCTGTCCGCCGCCTCTGGGAGAGCCCGGACCTCGTCTCCTCCGACATGGGCCTTAAGCGCCGCCTTAGCAGCGGCCAAAGATTCCTCGAGTCCGGCCCTCGCCCGAACGGCTTGGTCCGCAACATCTCGCGATTGCTGGAGTTCGCCAAGGAGCTGGAGGACCTCCTGCGCGAGCTTCCGTCTTTCCGTTGAGGGCCCAGCCCGTTCCGCGGCCCTCTGAGCGGCACATTGCGCCTCCTTGAGCTACGCCTTAAGCCTGTCCACCACGGCCTCCGCCAGGGCCTGGCCAGCCTTCGCCGCCCGAAGCTCCGCCTCCACCGCGCTCTCACCCTCTACGGGAGCCAAAAATGTGGGTGCCGCGCCGATCGCCATGACCGGACATGGTCGAAGGGGCGCCACCACGACTACTGCCTCCAGCCGCAACCGCTCTGCCTCGGCCTCTGCCTTTTCTGCACGCTCGCGGGCAGTATGCAGCTCGCCTATGGTAACGGCGTCCAGCCGTCTTAGGAGATCTTTCCTCTCCAGCCCGGGAGTAGGATGGATCTTCAGGCCCAGCGGACCTTCCTCGGCAGACTGTTGCGCGCTGGCGCTATCCTGCTGCTCCACCCATTCCGTGATAGCAGAGATCCAGCCTGCGGACGCCAGCGGCCCACGCTGGGCACCGAGACATTTATCCAGCCTGACGGCACAAGCACGCGCACCTGCCATTCCCAACCAACCAGCAGCTGCGCCGGTCGGGCGCCGGGGGCGCCTTCCCAAATGTGGCCTTTGAGTAGTCGGCAATCCCACGGCTCCTAAAAACCCTAGCCGAATCTTCCCGCGCAGCGCGTGTGGGGGATTTTCTCTAAACCTCAGACCGGCTCACCCCATCCCAAGATGGGGCTTGGGCCGATTCCGTATCGGCCCACCGCACGTACGAAAGGTCCAAAAGGCCGCCCTTGGCCATACCGGAGGAAACGTCTAGCCCGCCGGGGTCACCCCCGGGCTTGACCGAGTCAACCGCGCCTCCCTGGGTCCTGACCAGGAGCGTGGCGCACCTCCCGGGCTATCCTTAGCCCAGAGGAGGGCCCACAGACAGTCCGTCTGTCCCTGGGCAGGTGGCGACAACTGTAGTGTCCCACCACCCTTTCCCCGACCTTGACCGGGAAGAACTGTATCTCCCGGGGGTCCGCAGCCCAGGGAGAAGCACGCGGACAGCTCGCCTTGTCGTCTACCCTCTTGGGCAGGCGGCGACGGTTGTTACGCTACACGACTCCCTCAACGGGCGACGCAGAGCTGGCTCAGTCCAGTCAATGCTATATTGGGGATAAAGGGAAAGTGCTTTCTCCCCGAAGCAGGCTTCTTCCCCGTATGGGCACTCCCAGATGAACACGTGTCCAGTACTAACCAGACCAGCTTCTCTTTTGCAGGCCCCAGACAGGACTAAGCCCAGGAATGAGACAAGGGCACCGCCACTAAAGCAGAGATAGGCGCGGGGCTCGCCATATCAGCTCCGGGCGACCCGCCGTGCCTATAAAAGGAAGGACTTGCCCAACGTAGCGGCGATCTTCCTCTCAATCGATCTTTCCTGCTCGCCCAGAATCCAAAGCTTCCTTAGCATTAGCCGTAGTTACTAGTCACTTGAGTGTCCGAAACTCCCCTGTAAGCTAGGGATCGGTGCCTTCAAGCCCGGTCTCGGCACCTTTGTACTGTTTTCCACCATTATAATCAATGAAGGCTGGAGTAGAGCTGTTACCCTGAAGTGGGGGCTCGAACCAGGGTAAATCGCTTGTGTCTTCACTTTTTGTATTGCTTTCTCTCTCCCCCCCTCTCTCTGACCGTACGGCGGATCTGTACCCGGATCACCAAGTCGCACCAGGCTTAGTCCGGGAAGACCGCGCGGCCTGATATACGAATTAATTAATTAATTATTAAATTTTGTAATAATTAAAAAAAGGAAAATTAGTAATAGGTAAGTTAGGGTTTATCCTGCTGTTAGTAATTTTATATAATAATGTTTAAATTATATTTAGTGATAATGTTGCTTTTAATTAATGTTAGAGTGTTAATAATGTTAAGTTATTTTAATTGTTGGTGTATGTTATGTTAGAAACGAATGTCACCTACCCGTACGTTACCCGTTCGGGAACAACACAACGCGTAAGGAAATTAGAACGGTGATTCGTTCGTTTCCATTACAGGTTGTGCAAAATATTCCCGAATTGTCTAGTGGACAGCCCGTTTGTGGCATCCCAGTGGACAGCCTGCGAATGGCCATTTGAGCATGTTTCGTTGTGATGCCGGTGGGTTTGAGACAAAATTTCGACGGTATGACCCTGTAGTTCTCCTGTGCATAACATAAGTGCTATTGAGTTGAATTTTGGCTCTTTAGACATCGTTGCACTAGGAGAACTGTAGGGTTATGCTGCCGAAATGTTATCTCGAACCCATCGGCATCACAACGAAACATGCTCAAGTAGTCATTCGCGGGTGGGTTTAGAAGCCTTCCTATGCCTTTTGGGAAACCCTAACGTGTAGTATATTATGTTAAGAGCGATGGAAGAAGACAAGAGGTGGATGTACGACGGATGGAGAGCGAATGGACAACACTCAGATGAATGGTATGAGAAGGCTAATGCATTCGTGGATAGTGCTTTCCAGGCGACCTCTAACCCTGACACCGCGTACGTACATTGCCCATGTAAAGAGTGTGGGAATTGTAGAAAGCGAACGCGATATGACATGGGTATGCGTTTATGCAAGAAGGGGTTCAAGGTAGGCTACCATCGTTGGGTTTATCACGGTGAGAGTGCTCTTGCCGCGCCTCCTGCTCCGGACGAAGGATACGATGAAATTAACCGGATGCCAGACATAATGGATGACTTCGGCCATGATTTTGATGATAAGGAGGCAACAACCTCGATGACCGAATTCTTAACCCTTCTGGAATTCTCTAAGCAGCCGTTGCACGATCGAACAACCGTAACCCTATTGTCTATGGTTACATGGATGATGGCTGTGAAATGCAAATACAACTTCTCTATCAATTGTTTTGATGAGTTGTTGAGATGCTTAGGCGATGCTCTTCCGGAAGGACACAAGATGCCCTCCGGCTGGTACGAGTGTAGGAAATTACTTGCTGGTCTGGGAATGTCGTACGAGAAGATAGATTATTGTCCTAACCAGTGCATGCTGTACTATAAGGATGATGCTTCCAAGAGTGTTTGTGATTATTGTGGGAGTCCATATTTGTCGAGACTGTCGACGGTAATGGAGAAAAGAAACAAACTAAGGTGGCAAGAAAAGTATTGTGGTAGTTTCCATTAAAGAACGACTGCAATGTTGTTTCACAACGAAGAAGACCACACAACAGATGAGGTGGCATAAGGAGGGTAAACGTATAAAACCCGACGTGATGGTTCATCCGGCCGATGGAGAAGCATGGCAACACTTTGATAAGGTATATTCGGAGTTCGCTGCTGATCCAAGAAACGTGCGCCTCGCACTGGCCACCGATGGGTTCACGCCTTTTAATATGATGGCTGTCTCGTACTCATGTTGGCTAGTTTTTAGCATTCCTCTCAACCTTCCACCGTCTCTTTTAATGAAAGAGGAGTTCATGTTTCTTTCGTTAATCATGCCTGGACCAAAAAATCCAGGAAAGAATCTAGATTTGTTTATGAATCCATTGGTTAACGAGCTGAAAGAGTTATGGAAAGAAGGTGCCCCAACATACGATAGAAAAACGAACAGATCTTTCGTTATGAAGGCTGCGTACATGTACTCCATTCATGATTTCCCTGCAATCAAAACCTGATTTGCGATCGGTAAATAGCGGTGCCTTATGTCAGGGAGAGGATGGGGTTGACTGTTACGGCATCATTGAAGAGATAATCGAACTTGTATTCGAAGGAAGTAAAGAGCTCTCAGTGGTTCTATTTCGTTGTCTTTGCTTTGACCCATATGATGGTGTACGGCGTAAACATGACATTGGTCTAGTGGAGGTCAAGCACACTTCCAAACTCAAAGGATATGATCCATTCATTCTCGCTAACCAAGCAGAGCAGGTGTATTATCTGCACTATCCATGCCAAAAACCTGTGAAAGGCAGTGTTAAGGAAGATTTGAAGTCGTGGTAGGTTGTGTACAAGGTCCGTCGTCCAGGGAGATTATTAGATCCAACGACCGACGTTTACGAGGGCCCCACACAGGATCACCGACTTAACGCCACAATGATAGTCGATATTGGGTCGGGGCTTGATGAACTACAGGCTATTGAAGACCCAGATGTCGAAGAAGAACAAGATGAACTATAAGAGGTTGAAGAAAACCTAGATGATGTGGGACCCTCAAACGAAGATCATATGGATGTCGACGATAATTACTGCTAGTTATTACCAATGTTCCAGGTTACATATGCAGCCTAGATGTCTCATTTTCAATTGCTTCTCGTGATTGTATATAATTTATGTGACTAACTATTAGTTATTTTGTTTATTTTTTCATATGCAAGATATGCCGCCGCGCAAGTTTGTAAACCCACCATGGGGTGCCGAGGAGGAGGAGGAAGAGGAGGAGGCCCCTGAGGTCGGCCAGGAGCTAGCTCTCACTCAGGAGAGTGGGGATGGTGAGTGTGGGGCAGAAGATAGCCAGGGAGGCTCGTCCTCTCAGACCAGCAGGTGGAAAAGGGGTCCAAACAAGGTGAGGGCCGCCACATTAGCAAACTGGACGACCAGCGATCCAGATTGATGGTGACAGGTACATACCTTTGAATACCCTAACTATTTTTTGACTTCGTCGATTTAAATTAATCAAATTTGTCCTAACTTTGTTACAAATGTGCAGCAACATGTCCACGGTAGATATCAACGAAAGACACTAGCCTGGTACTGCCCTTGGCACTCTGACGAGGAAGTACTACCCTAGGATGATCACCTTGGATGGGACGACGAGGCCGGCGTACAGCTGGGACGACTACAGGCTATCCCCGCATGGGGATAGTAATGCCGCAGATCAGGTCATCCGCGAGTTATGGGTAAGCGACAAAATCACTTTCACATTCATTTTTTCTTATTACTAACTATATATCTTATTATAACCCACTGCAGCTCAGGTTCGTTCCGCAAGAGGGTCTTCAGCAATCAGACTTTGCTCCTGTCATCAACAAGATGGCGAAGCAGAGGGTTTAGGACATGATGTCCAATGCACGTGTCACGGCCGTACAGGAGTATCACAGGTCAGTAACCATTACAAACAATAATTTCAAGTTATATACGTTTGTTATCTTATTGCCTTTTTACATAAGACAGGAGCAGCAAAACCTCACACCCCAGGCGGCTCGCCAGTTGTACTTGACAGCCGATCAGTACAACCAGGTGCGACCGGAGTGGTGTCAGGAGGACGCTTGGGAGGCTATAGGGAGGAAGTGGAACAGCCCCGAGTGGATGGAGAAATCGGAGAAGGCCAAGAAGAATAGGGGCGTTAATGACTATAAGTCTAACACCGGGAGGTGGTCGATGGCACAGCTGGGGAAGAAACTGGTAAATATCATTTTTCATTCTTATTCACCTCAGATTTACTACTAACACGCCTTTTGGTCATATTGCAATTTAGTTGGCGAAGACGAGCGTTAGACCGAGTCCGATGGACGTGTGGAAGCAGGCCCACACGAAAAAGGCTGCACCTGGTGGAGAACCCACCTTGGATCCACATGCATATCTCCGTTTGGTAAGTGTCGACAATATTGTTCAACACCACTCCCTTATATTCATTCTTATTTATAATTTTAACTACGACAACGGCATGCAGGAGCGTTACAAAGACGCTTACAAAGAGGAGCACGGGGAGGAGAGCAATCCAGAGATGGCTCCCCTCAACCCCTACGTGATCCATAAGCACATGGGGGGTAAGGCTCATGGGCGGCTGGTTCTCAGCGGCGACCATCTATGGTGAGATCACTTTCGAACACTTGCACATTGTGATTGCAACAAAGCTAACCGCTATTTTACGTATTTTGCAGGTCTTCAGTGTACATGCCCGAGGTTCGGGCTAGCCAAAGCGGGGGTGAGACCCGTCGCCAGTTCGAGGAGAGCCTGCAGAGAGAGAGAGAGGGAGCAGCAACAGAAGAGGCATGAGGAGGAGCGGGCCCATGATAGAGAGATGTTAAGGGCCATGCAGGAGAGCCTGAGGGCAGCGCAGGAGGACTACGATAGAAGGCTGCGACAGCTTGAAGCGTTCGTCGCTGGGGTAATGCGTTCGCACAACTTCATTTCATTTTAATAGATGCATATCTTCTCAAGTGTACTAACGAACTCAAATTTATGTGCAGGCCGGTCCAAGCAGTCACGCGAGGCTTGCAGATAGCTCCTCGAGCCAGGTGGGGACAGCGGGCCCCTACACAGGTGGCCCGGCCGTCTACGGTAGCCACCCAGCCCCTCCAAGCACCTATGTTGCCTAGGGCGGCTACGCTAGACAGACGGCACCACCACCCGGCACCTACGAGCCCCAACTGACCTTCGTCCTCACGCCCAACTACCCAACGTCGAACGTCCCTGGTTTCGTGATCCAGTGGTAAGTCACTTGTGCCAAATCATTACGCTGTCGCATAGTATACATATGTCAAATGCCTAATTAAATAATCTTGTAGGGTTCGGGTTCTGCCATGTCGACGCCTTCTTCCTACGTGCCACATACTCAGGACGATGCGCATCAGGGCGAGGACGCCTCTGGGAACATGGCCGCCAACCTCGGGGAGCAGCTCTTTGGCACCCCGCCACCGCAGCAGTAATTTGCCGATGTGTCGTGATGTTTAAATATTGTGATTGTGATGTTGGTATTGTCGGAGAAATGGTGTTATTGTGATGTTAATATTGTGATTGTGATGTTGATATTGGTATCGCCGGAGATATATATCTGTATCTGTGAAATTGTGGGATATTTGAATGTGCGGGTTTTTTGGGTGTGCAGGTTGCAGCTACTGGGTGCAGGAGCAGCTGTAAAAATACAGTGTTTTTTTATGATTTCTCAAATTTTTTCTTGCTGATATACAATTATTCTCGACGGCTGGAACGTGGCCGTCGAGACAGATGTCCATGGGCCCACCTGCCAGTGCAGGCCAGGGCCGGGTCGAGCTGGAGGCGGACTAAGTAATCTCAACGGCTGGGCAGCTGTCGTGACTAACCAATTGGGCTGGGCCGCTGTCCTGCGCGGCCTGCCAAGGAGCTGTCTCGACGGCTCCTGGCCATCGAGAATGGTGGCGCCATAGGTCGCGTCTGCCCTACGATTTGTTTACGACGGCTGGTTCGCCGTCGAGATAGACTCTATTGACGGCCTGGCCGTCGAGATAGGTCGTCTCTCTCGACCACTAGTCTATCTCGACGGCCGGCCGTCGAGATTTATTTGTCTCGATGGTTTCGTGACCTTTCTCGACGGCTTTGGCCGTCGATATTGTCCGTGATCCGCGTCGTGTTTCGCGCCACACCAAGCAGCCATATGATATACATGGCTGGTCCTATATGTCGATCACCAAGTTAGGCCTGCATGATCATGTCGTTGGTCCAATCTCGTCGCACCGCCGTCGTCCACACCATTGCTTGCAGTCGAGCACTCCAAATATCTACATGTGGCTGTCAAAAAGTATAAGAGCATTGTTCACCTTTTTATCATATTCGACTTTTGATTAACTATCTAGTGCATGCAACTTTATATGTTATCAGAGCTAATTGCCTTGAGTTTGAGTCCCGACTGACACAATTAAATAAGTTCTCTATTCCTATTCATGTTTAAGACTTGTGTAAGTCTCCACGTGAGCCCCATCCTTTTAAATGGACTAGTTGGTGCATACAACTTAACAGTTGTCAAGCTCCCATGCGGTAAGCATCATACCTTAGCCTGTCGTGCTCTATACACACCCATGACCGTGCATGTAGTCGGTCGTGCATGCTGCCGACTCGGCCTCGTAGTTCTGATAATCTATTCTAATAATATAGAGCTGGCATAACGTAGCCTCGTGGAGAATTTTTGTTCTTGCTCCATAGAAATTTCTCAAGTTAGGAAGCCTCGCGTGCTCTATACACACCCATGACCGTGCATGTAGTCAGTCGTGCATGCTGACTCGGCCACGTAGTTCTCATAATCTATTATAATAATATAGAGCTGGCATAGCGTAGCCTCGTGAAGAATTTTTGTTCTTGCTCCATAGACATTTCTCAAGTTAGGAGTATATATGTGTTAGCCGCCCGGGTTCGTCAATCAATCAGTGCTAGATCTTTTTCTTTTTCTTTTTTAGGTCATGCATATATGTTCTTCTTCTACTACCTGAAGCAATTTTGTATGTCGTTATTGGCATGGTGCCAAGGGAAAGGCAGACTCGCTTGTCGGACAGTGCTTTGCGGCCGAGGCTTTGGAACTTTGATTTCTGGTCAAATTAAGCGACGGGTGGACGACGTGTTCGTTAATGCAACGTTCAATGTTGGTGAATTTTAGGTTTGTGATGTGAGGAGATAGTGCACGACTATAGTACCTTAGAGACCCGTGCCACTTATATCCTCTAAAAATTTTCTCGTCAATGCTGCTTCTTCGTGCGAGAGGGAGTAAGTCCTTTGAAGGTGATATTATTCAATGGCTTTATATGTTTGAACCCGATTAATTTGTTGTTGCTCGTTCTTTCTCGTTTATTTTCTTTTTCTTTGAGCTGGCTCTTGCCAGCTTATACATATTCTTTTGAGTGATATATGATTGTGGGTAACCCCTGCAGTCTTTTTTATAAAAAAAAGTGCAACAAGATTACTGGATGTTGGCTTTATAGCGTGGAACGTTTGATTACACCCTGCTTCCGAAACTTTCAAAAGCTGCATTTAAATTATTTAAGTGCCGGCTTAAAAAGAGGATGTTTGAAGTAGCAGGGTTGAATGCATAAGTTGACCAAGTTGGACTATGCTAAATGTTAAGCTGGTCTTTGAGAGGTTCTTTAATATATGTTTAAAGAAGCTTATTTGTTTTGTTCATGTTATTTTTAAATGTTTTTCGGACTACTTCGTAGCGGTAGAAAAATGAGCTAGAAAAACTAAATTGTTTTTCCTTTCTAAATAAGCTTAAGCCACATTAACATTCTATAAACATTTTGTTCCGAGAAACAATCGTGTGCTGAAAAAGAGAGGCTTTTCCATTAGGATTTAAGGGTGGTTTACAATTTTTTTGTGGCCGTTAAATGATGCTGGACGCCTGAACACCCATCACTCAGCCCATCACAGTCTCGACTCTTTGAAGCACCACCAAGGGTGCTCGACACAAGAATTCAGCCTGCAGCTGTGCGTGTCGCAAAGCAATCATGGGCCACCTACACTACGAAGTCAGAATTTTTATTTTTTTTATATTTATTTTTATTCGTTTATGCAAAATTATATGTCGGATTGAAATTTAGATACAAATAGGCGCCGGTCGCACTTTGAATTTGCGACAGGTACCCTGTCGCACTTTGGCCGAACGATAGCTTGGTGAGAAGACGGGCGCAGCAGATAGAGGCAACTATCCTGCGTTCATTTCGCGTCAGCCTCGATCTACAGTAAAACACACTGTTCATCAAACTTCTTATATCTATCAACACTTCATACCATATCCAACTTACACGAATTTTTTTAAAAAAATTCATGTAAAATCCTAAATAACCCATTTTTCAAACTTTCATTTTTTTTAAATTTTTTGAATTTTGAATTTCGAATTTACACTTGAATTTGTATTTGAAATTTTGAATTTCGAAAATTCAAAGTTTGAAAAATGGGTTCTTCAGGATTTTACATGAATTTTAAAATTTGTTTCGTGTAAATTGGATATAGTATGAAATATTAGACATATAATTTTCTTGTAAATTCAAAATCCAAAATTCAAAAATTGGAAGTTTAATATTTCATACCATATCCAATTTACACGAAACAAATTTTAAAATTCATGTAAAATCCTGAAGAACCCATTTTTCAAACTTTGAATTTTCGAAATTCAAAATT
>SPJY01010914.1:2197362-2215491 GCA_005191435.1 Raddia distichophylla | reverse complement strand
AGTATAGGATTTGATTTGTACCCAAGGAAATGATGCAAAAATATTGATCTATCATTGTTTGGTAAATATTGGGCATACAACTTAGTACTCTCTTGTAGTTTATCATTTATCGGTATAAGTTGTGCTCCTACCATAGTCTATACTTAGTAGGATCTAAAATATTGATCCATATCTAAGTTGATGTGAGATATGATATAGATAAGATTAGAGCTTATTCAGCTTAAACCTTTAGTAAGGAAAATTATCAAAGAATTTATTTGAAAAATATATAATAAATATTTTGAGATAAGTTCCTCAATGGCTTTTCTTTGAACCATAGCCAAATACCAAAAAGAAGTTGAATTCTTTATATTTGAGCCACTTATGGTTGTCGAGTTTTGTCAAAATTTGTGCCCTTAAAAGTAGCGACTCTTCAAGGCTGATCATTTCCTTTCGCATAACCCTTTGAATTCTAGCCTTATTCATATTTGGCTATACTTATTTCCACATTGGAATTAAGCATTCTTTCTATCAGGTATTCCTTCACTACTCAAAATTAGTCAAACTCTTCATCTGCTAAAATTACCTATACAGTCTACCTATAAAGACTCAAGAATATCCAAAAGAATTCCTTCAATTATTTTTAAAATTGAGAGGCTAAAAAGGGAGAGAGAAGATTGGGAGAAATGTTATAATCTCCCCGAAAAAAAAGAGAGAAAGTTAATTGCCTCTCCAAAAATAGTTTCATGAAGAAGGATTTGTTCAAATAAAGGAGTCGTATTTAAAGATTGCTCCATAAACACAAGATCCAAATGTGATGGACTTATCAGTACCTCACATCCTTGCACTTGTGTTTCTTTATTCATTTCGCATGAGTCCATTCTCTTCTTCACCCCTGAATAATATCTTTTCCAATGAGCAGAATGCGAAGTGGCATGATCTGCACAAGGTCTAATTTTTTACTTAACAAAATTAGGAAACCTAAGTAGGTTGTTCTATTCCTACCGTGAGCTCCATATAAGCCTGTAGAACATAGGATCAGTTCTGGTCTATGGCCTTGGTGAGGATTAAATAAAATACCACTTGAGCGACTCGAAATTACCATTTGAGGAACTAAGTTTTGAAAAAAAACTCTGAGAACTAACCTGAACAAGGGGTAGCTATACGGTGTTTTGTCTGAGTTGTTCTATCTTTCAACCACCCAAGACAAAGGGAAATATAAAAATCCCTACGAGTATCAGAGATAAATGTTTTGGGTACACTTCTACCAGTTTATGATATCAACCAAAGGAGTATTACTTTGTACACAATATTTGGTAAATAATGATATGATTGCAATCCTGATCCATCAGGTCCAACTTTAAGTCCTTTGCTCGAGGATGAGCAAAACTTCAAGTTGAGGGGTGGTTGGCGGTTGTTAAATTCCAAATTTGTGTGCCAACATTTCGGTAATTTGGGGGGAAAATCAAGTTTTATTTATGAATTTTATTTGAACTAATAAAGTTGCATAAGTTTTGTTGAGTTTCTGTCTTCAGGAGTAAAATGGGAAAAACCGGAGCTGAAATGGAGAAAAAAGTCGGTCGGCCGATCTACCCTAGGTTGGCCATTTCACCGAACCGGTTGAATTTTCTCCGATGATCCAAGAAGCACACAATGGAGTCATCTAAGCCATCGACACACGTCGGTTTGATCCAGAGGCTAAGATATTTTGGGATGGAATCCATGGGGCCACTTGGAAGGAGAATTTACAGGTTGTAACTACCAAAACCGATGTGGGGAGATTATCTACACTATCAAAGAAGCATCCTAGGAGAAATCGAGGGCCGGGAGGTGCCAAATGTGGATCGGCGGACCCCCTTTGATTCCTTCTCGTATTATCCTTCGGCTGGTGGCTTTGTGACAAGTGTCTCCTAACATGGCTGCCATTGATTGGCTTCAGTTGGCTATAAAAGGACCCCCTCACCTCACTTTGTAACACACACACCATTTGGAGTTACACTTTGTCATTAGCAAGAGTAGTCTTGGTAGTTTGGAAGTTAGAGTCGAGTCGAGCAATGGCTCGGGGCTCCAGAAGCGTCTTCTGTAATTTCGGTAATAGCTCATATATCTTTACCTTGCGCTGTAAGACTTTGATTTATAATACAAGTTCATTTCTTTACGTAAGGTGAGAATTTATATTCCGCATAATTGAGAGTGTGGAATCATTAGAACCCTGTTTAAGTCCATCTGGTATCGAGTTTGAGTTCATTCTCAAATAGTTGGGTTTCCTAAGTATTGAACTTAGATCGTTCTCCAAGGATTCCAGAGCAAGTGATTAGCTCTAGTGGCAACGTGGCGTTTGAAACTAGTTGTGACTCTGTAGACACCTGATTCAATGGTGGTGCGGTAGGTAGTAGGTGTTGACAGCCCTGTTATCCGAGTGGTATCAGCTTTTGTGAAGTCCGCCCAGGTTAGTCTCAGTCTAGTCGAGCCCAATCGAGGGTGTAATCATCTGGTGTTCTTAACTCATAACGGGTGGTAGTGAATCGGCCGAGCTCTGAGGAGTTCTTAAACAATTCCATCATTCATTTATCTACTAGCTCAAGCTTCGTATTTGATTGAACTTAATTTAGGAACATTACGCTCGTCTCATTGACCTCCCAGCTATCTGAGTTTGCCTGGTTTTTCTTTTACGCTCCTGTTTGTGTTATTTATTATCTTATCATTATTCTTACCCCTGCTATTTATATTAGCTGATATCCTAAATAGTAGAGAAAATTTTCAAACCGATAGTGATATTCTTACCCTCGTCTCGTAAGGATAAATACGATACCTTGGAATACTCTCTGATGAAAACTATCATGATATCCGTCCGCTTGCGTATTAATTCTATCATGCGTAAGAATCGCCAACAAGTTTTCTGATGTCGTTGCCGAGGAACATAGCGGTTAAAGATATCCTATTTAAGAATATCGAGTAATTAACATAACAACTAATTTTAGTGGGCATACCCTGCTCTGTCTTTGCTATGTCAAACTAGCAGAGCATTGAATGACCGGATTCAACCTTCCAGATAATTATCATCTAGATTCAGAGTTACTCGTACAGAGAGTTAGACTCAGAGTCATACCTCCGCAAGTCTGAGTCTCTGACCTTGCAATCCAATCAAACAACCCTTTTCTCTCTGCCAAATCACCATCATCGTCATCTAAGATGGCCGCTGAAAAGACCACCCTTGAGTTCTCAGCACCATCTAGCACTAACGTCCCCACCGAACCAAACACCAATGTGGGAGACGGAGGCTTCGATCTAAAGCCGGCTCTTATCAATATGGTTCAAGCAAGCCAATTATGTGACAAGCAAATAGAGGATGCTAATGTCCATCTCCAACACTTACTGTAGATTTGTATTACATTTACTATCATGGGGCCACCCATCGATGCTGTCCGGCTGAGCCTTTTTCCGTTTTCGTTGGTAGGGAAGGCATAGCAATGGTTCTATGCCAAAAAAAGATGCAGTTTCCACTTGGGAGAAGTGCTCCAATGCCTTCCTCGCTAAGTATTTACTGTTGGGCAAGACCAATGCCCTCCGGAACAAATTCTCTAGTTTTCAACAAAACACTGATGAGTCCATTTCGGACACCTGGGAGCGATTACAGGAGTATATACTGGCCTGCCATAATCACAGGATGCAAGACTGGTTTATTATCCAGAGCTTCTACCACGGGCCCAACCGTATGACCCAAGAGCACCTTGATGCTGCCTCTGGCGGAGCCTTCTTTTCTCTTAATATGAGTGTTACTCGCACTCTCATTGAGAAGATGGTCGCAAGACAAGGCTGAAATGAAGATTATCTTTAACAACGCATAAGAGGAGTGCACCAAATCGATAATATGGACATGCTCACGGCCAACATGGATCTGTTAATGAATAGACAAGAATCACCAGCACCGCAGTCGGCCCAGTCTCTCGAGTCTAGCATGACTTACGAGGTTTGTAGGAATCTTGGACACTCGAGCGAAAACTATGTTGAGACCCATGTGGAGGGTATCTCGGATTGATGATGAATATATGTGACAAGATGGAATTTGATGTGTTTTAAATAATTTTTTATGTTGCATTTGTGAAAATTGCCGTGGAATTGGAACCGGACCATTGTGCTGAGTTTGGACTAGGTAATAGTTTTGAAGGGACGTGGTCCGGTGGAATTTGTTAAACTGACACGTGGTGTGTTAGGGCTTGCTAATTGTGGTGTCACGAATGGATTATGATGTTGTTAATTTTGTGATGGACTAACCTTACATGAGAGGTAAGGTGTGTTGGTTTCATGTATGTTCACCTCAGTGATGTAGGTATCAGCGGGTATGTGGTTGACGCTAAGCGGGGACAGCTCATCGCTGGTACGTCCGGAGGCGTGGAGACGACCAGGTTCGATGACTTGGTGGTCACATGAGGTGGTGTGCTCGAGAAGCTTCGACCATGACTAGGGATCCGAGGCAGTTGGAGGTTATGGCGTCGGTTACTTGGTGGCGAAATTGATCTATCCGGCGGGCCCAGGCATGGTCTGATGACCGAGGAAGCTACGGATATATTTCCCGAAGAAATATGTGGAGAATATTACCTCTCGGGAGTGTGTCTTGTAGTGTGTGAGTTATACACTACTCATCCTCAAATGAAGGGTGGAGATAGGCTCTAGGGTCTAGGGCATCTCACCCTTAGGCTATAAATAGAGGGGGAGGGGAGCACCTCCTCGTCATCCCCTTAGAGCTGAAAATTTTAGAAATAGAGAGGGTGAGTTGGGTGTGTTTTGGGTGGCACTTAGAGTGCTTGTGACCACATGGAGTGTGGTTTGTAATTCCCAACTTCTATGCAATGAAATCATTCTTCTCCATGAATATCTTGCATTGATTTGCTCCTAGTTTTTCTTATTTTTGTTTTCCCTTTTGGAGCTGTTGTTTTGAGAAGAACTTGGATGATTTCTTGCTAGTTATTGGTGGTCTATGATGCCTTGAGATTTCTAATATGATTTTATACACACTTTGCAACCATATGAGAGGTAAAAGATCAAGTTCTTGATTGGTTGCTAATCTGTCCAGAAACATTCATCCGTGCAGCAGTAAGTCAAATATTTTTTACAAAAATCTAGAATCATTTTGCCATGATTCCAGTTGAAAAAGATGTGTGACTCATATACCATCTGTGTTGAAAATTTGAAGTCCATTGGTTCCCCATTTGGGAGCTACGAGATGAAAACCGAGCCCCAAACTTTCTATTCGAAGTTCCTGACAGCTCGTGGTGTTTGATTTTTCATGTTTTCTGTGGAAGGAGTTCTGAGGATATTTTTGGCTTAATGCTTCACAACTCATTGGTAAATACGGACAAAAATTCACAAAAATCAAAGAGAACCAAAAAGCCATCTTCCATCTCCTCCAAATAGAAACAAACTCTGGATAATCTACTTTTGCTTTCCAGAAAGCACCTTGTGTTGTTTGAATTTTCAAATTTTTTTCTACAGAGAGTTTTTAGGAGACTTTCGGCTGACTTGCTCATGGCTAATTATGTAATAGGGATAAAACTTCTCAAAAATTGAAGAGCAACAGAAAGCCACCATCCATCTCCTTCAAGTGAGAACAAATCTGCTTTTGCTTTTGTGAAAGTCATTTTGATCTTTTGGCTTGATCTTCTTTCCTAAAGCAAGTTTTGAATTGATTCCTCTCTTTTGGACACTTGACAACCATGATTATGAATGAAAAAATTTCCACATATTCCATGACTCTTAGTCATGCACGTTATGGGTACACAAAATTGTCAAGTTGTTCGGATTTTGGTGAAAACGGTAGCTTTGAAAACTTGTGGCATCTTTTATCCCTCTTTAGCCGGCTAGCTTGGGTCTTCAACTGGTGTCAGAGCATTTGGTTTGGTGCTTTTTTGCAAATCTTGACCAATTTTTGAAGCCGATCCTTATTGCTATTTGAGCTATAGCTGACAAGTATTCCACCAAACCCCCTGTGTTTTCCGGAGTCGATTTTTCCTATTAGAAGGCTAGGATGTTTATATGTGATGGCTCAGGGCTACAATATTTGGCTTAACATAAGGAACCGTATGAGTTTCACAAGGAAGTGACGGCTGCAAATCATGCCGATGTGGAGCTCAATGTAAAAATTTGAAATTTTCTGATTCAAGACCTTAGCCGAGGGGAGTACAAGCGAGTGTCCAAGCTTACCCTGAGGGGACGGCTCAGGTTAAGGTGGTGAGACAAGACCAACACAAAAGAGAGTACAATTGATTTTTTCAGAAGCCGGGTGAAACGGTTGACTCATGTTTTCTCCCGCTTCACCAAGATTCTTGCCATCTCCGTTCGGTTGAAGTCAAATATACCGATTCGGAGATCGCCAAACACTTTCTCTCTGCATTGGATTTTAAGGTCTGGGATGTGAAAGTGACTACAATCTGACAGGCAGCCGATCTCTCATGCTGATCTTGGAAGCGCTTTATGCTAATCTCAAGACGCACGAACTTGAGCATCTCCCAAAAGAGCCTAGCTCCTCATCCATAGCCTTGATAGCTGACCCCTTTGGTTGTATTTTTTTTATGTTGTCGATTTCTCCTTATCTGCCCTCTGTGAGCTATCCAATGATCAGATGGACAAGATTCATGAGGAGCAGCTTGCCTTGTTGGCAAGGAAGTTCTCACATGCTTACATGCGAGTGACCGATCAGAGGAGAGGCATCATGAGGTGTTTCGGTTGTGGTGGTCTTCAACCACATGAAGCGTGATTGTTCCAAGTCCGGAGGAGAGGAGTGGAATGACTAACACCGAGCCAGCATGGAATGCCTACGTCAACAAGAACCGCAACATCAAAGACGATGGTGAAGGTGACAAGAAGTAGCCACCTAAACAGTTGATGAAGGGTCTCCGCATGGTCGAGAAGGTGTTGGCCGCTATAGAAGAAGTTGTCATCTCCGACAAGGAGGATGGACACTCAGATAATGGTGAGGATGAGCCGCCGGAGAACGACGACGTCGACTACACCGGCATGTGCTTCATGGCACACGGGGACTGCAACAGCGGCGACTCGGACGTCGACCACACCGACGACAATGAGGTAACTTATGAACAAGGTCCCTCCTATTCTGAACTCTTGGAGGCATTAGTTAAACTGCATGACAAGTACACTAGATTCTTGGCCAAGAAAAATACCCTGAAAGTTCAACTGAAAAATGTTAAACATGTTGCTTGCTCTAATTGTGGAAAGCTCGCTCTAGAATTGGATGAATTAAAAATACATTTTAAGAATGCCACTATCCAACTAGAGAATGAAAAATGTAGGCCTATTCCCGAGCCTGTTGACTCTGATGAGTGGTTAGAGTTGGATAGGGTCATGGATGATTTTAATGAATTAAGGACAACTCATGATAGGGTGCTTGATTTGAATGAAAAACCTAGAGAAGTTAATGTTAAGCTTGTAGCAGAACTAGATGGTGGTAGGGAAAATTTGTTTCTTGTCACTTCTCATCTAGAATCTGTCTGCTTAACGAACCCTATCTTGTATTGTCCTGATCCCTCTACACACTCATCTAAGGAACCGGTTAGTCCAGTTGCAGGCTGTAGCGTTCATGCTCCACCTAAGGACCCAGTAAGCCCAGATGAGAGTTATAACTTTCACTCACTTGACTCTATATGCCGTGATTGCACACTGTTGAATCTTGAGAATTTCAACTTGAAGGCTAAGATTTTTGAGCTTATTGATGTTGTTCTTCATGCCTCTATGTGTGATCAATGTCTTGAGCCTGATGGGGAGATGGGTAGGATCTACCAGGATATGAGTGACAGATTTGAGGGTAGGTTGACCCAAGCCCAAAATATTGAGTGTCTTTCCTATCAGGATCTCAAGAGGGGAGTTAAGATCCTAGGTGAGAAGTGTAGCAAAGCCTTGGGAAAGGATACAACTGATAGCCAGGACTCTTCAGACTCTTCCTCTTCTTGCGGATTTTGTCCACAACTCCATCTAGAGTGTGAGTACCTCATGAGCACTCTTGAGAAATTTGTTAGGGTCAAACGGCAGCTGAACTTCATACTTGACAAAAGCAAGATATCAAGAGGTAGAGGTCTAGGTTACAATTGGCTTGAGCACATTAAGATACACCGACCTAGAGTCCTTGGAAGGGATAAGAATGGGCAGACAGTTGTTCTTAGCGACAGGGTTTCTGAGACTACTATTTTTAGGTCCGCAGGGATCGTTAGCGAAAGTCCTACCACACATTGTTTAGTCTCAAAAGAAAGCTCCACAGAGTCAACCTATGAAGAGTGTTCCCCCTACCACTCCTGCCCCTAGAAATGGCAAAGTAGTTTGCACCTTCTGCGATAGGATAGAACACACTGAGCAGAACTTGCTTCCGCCGTGCTAAGGAAGCACGTGAGGAGCGCAAGAAACAGGCTAGAATTCAAGGACCTCCTAAGAAACCTGCACCTTGGTTTGTTCCACCTCAGGCTAGACCGGTGGTTAGACTGCCAAGACATGGGGCTCAACCTTCTTTTGCTCATCCTGTTGCCGATCTTGGGTGTGAGCAGCGTCGTCCTTAGAACGTACCTCCAGTACGTTACAGAGGTGAGCGTCCACGACGTGAGGTGCCAACTTCATGGTGGAGGAGTGGCAAGAAGGGTAGAAAGCGCGGACAGGATGCATCTACCTCAGCTCAATGGCAGGCTGCTCCTAATCCAGCGTCAGGATGTTTTCCTACTAGAAGGGATGGCCTAGTCCGAGTAGAGTTTGCTCAGTATGGTCATGTGACACAGTATTGGGTGCCAAAAGATGCACTAGTGTTTCCCAATGCTGAGCCTCGTTTCTTCACTCGTTGACTCAGGTGCATTGGACCAGGAAGGGGGACATGTGGATCATCGATTCCGAGTGTTGTCGCCACCTGACCGGAAACTCTCAATGGTTCTCCTCCTTAGTCCATGAGTCCTAGGGTGAGAAGATCACCTTTGGATATGCTTCATCAGGTCATGTTCTTACTCGAGGCTCAATCCAGGTTAGTGACCAGGTCACCCTTAAGGATGTGGCCCTTGTCAGTAAACTTCGCTATAACTTGCTTTCGGTTTCTCAGCTGACTAACGAGGGTTTTGAGGTTCGCTTCAAGCAGAATAAAAGTTACATTCTTGATTCTTCTAGGCATTTTGTTTACGGGATTCACAAATTTGGGAGAGTTTTTCGTGTTGATTTCCGATCTTCAATTGGCTCTTCTCATTGCTTGATTGCATCAGAGTCCCGTGACACCTCCTTCTAGCATAGGAGACTTGGTCACATTGGTCAATGCCTCTGCTAGCCCGTTCTGCGTATGAACGTGCGGTACCGAGTGCTCAAATCCCCGATGAAATGCAATAATCATCAAAGGCCTTTGAGATAAACACTCTTCGGCGTTGTCTATGCGAATGGATTTGATGTTATGCTCGGAAAACACATTTTTAAGACGGATAATCTGCAAGATTAGCTTCGCAAATGCGTGATTCCTCGTCGAGAGTAAACTCACGTTCAACCACTTCGAGGAAGCGTCAATGAGCACCATAAAGTACCGAAATGGCCCTGACAGGGGCTGAATGGGGCCACAGATGTCCCCCTGAATCCGTTCATGCAAAGCGGGGATTTCATCTCTAACCTTCAGGACCGATGGCCTAGTAACCAGTTTCCCGTTGGCACAGCTAGTGCACACAAAATCTTCATGATTCGGGAAATTTCTAACACTGATACCATGGCCTTGTGAATTATTCATAATTTCTCTCACCATTCTAAGACCGGGGTGGCCAAGCCTGCTATGCCAGAGGGAAAAGAGTTCAGAACTCCTAAAGGTCGTCTTAAGGGAGGTGAACACTGTTGGTGCTCTAATGCTCGTGTGGTATAGCCCAGTTTCTAAGGAGGCGAACTTCTCGAGAATTCGCTTCTCACATCTGTTGTGCTGCACAATGCACAAAAATTCATTACCATTTTCTTCTATGGTTTCTACGTGAAAACCATTGGCACGGATGTCACGAAAACTCAGTAGTGTTCGAGTGGATTCAGGGTATAATAATGCCTCTTTTATTTCAATGATAGTTCCCAGAGGCAAAATTATAGACGCTCTTCCCAAGCATACAATGCAAGTGTCGCTTCCAGCGATAGTGGTGATACAACCAGTATTCTTCGAGATAGACTGGAAGTATTTTGATTCTCTCATGGTACTATTATCCACAATGCACAGTTACTCCATGGGCGCTACACAAATATATATAGTTACAAACAGGTAATGGCACAACCACATATGCAAAGCATATTAATTCATGCACAATTCAAAGTATTTTAAATTCAATCATACTGAAATTCAGGGTTCTTCAAGACCAACCACGAGAATTAAATATGCTCTCCTAGAGCTTACAATGCAAGAGAGAAATTCTAAATGATTTATTTAAATGTCTTCTAATGCAACCACTCCAAGGTAAAGGCAGCGACAAGCTGAAAGAGAAAACTAGATGGATTCGGTGAACATTGTGTCCACACTCTGCTGGATGTCGGAGTCATCAAAGTGATCAATCTTCACGGCGCCTTCAGGGACAGGGTCAGGAGGGGGCAGTGGGAGAGATGCCAGTTCCTCCCCGAGGAGATCATCCTCTTCAAATTCATCTTTAGGCTTAGTATTCTAAACTTGAAGATCTGCGAGATGCGCTTCAATGGGGCGCTTCTTCTTGACTTGATGTGCCACGAACACTTCCTTGAGCTCACGGCAGATTCTTGACCAATGTCCCTTTAGGCCGCAGCCATAGTACGTTTGGTTCTGCTGGCCATACGGCTTGCGCGGCCTCTGATTACCAGACTTGCCAGTTGCTGCTCCTCTCTTTCCTTTCCCTTTCTTGCCCTTCTTATTGGGCTTCTTCACCTTGTAACTATTCGCATGAATTTCAATGCCATTCGGGTCACTTTGTACTTGGGACTTAAAATTCTTCATCAAGACATTATCATGAATTTCAGACACCACCATCATATCGATGAGAGTGCTATACTCCTCAATGTTGTCCTGGCGGTAGCTGCGGGCTAGCTGAATTTTATTGGGATGGAAAGTAGAAAGGGTTTTCTCAATCTTTTCTTGCTCAGAGGTAGGCTTGCCACAGAGTCTCAGATTGGTGCAAATGCGATGCAGCGCAGAGTTATAATCAGCAACAGACTTAAAGTCGGCCACCCTCAGACGATTCCAGTCCTGCTGGGCTTGTGGGAGAATTGAATACCTCAACCTCTAAAAGCGCTTGCAGAGCGCGTTCCACAGCTCCAGGGGACATGTCACTGCCATGTACTCACTTTTCGGAGTGGGTGACAAGTGGTGCCTAAAGAAATGCAGAGCCTGGTAATTTTGTTCCGAGGTGGGGTAGCCCTGGCCAATGCCAATAGTAGAACGCAGCTACTTGCTGCCCAGGACAATTTCAGCATCGGACTTTCAGGTCAGAAAATTCTGCCCTTAGGGGGCAAGCTCCTCGAAATCACAGCTTGCAAGGCCAGTCATCTGCAAGATAACAAAATATATGATTACTTTAGGTAATCAACCTAGAGTGGTGCGTGACATAAAAATAATTCTCGCGGTTTCAGTATGGTGCCATTACGAGTTGCAAACTAATTACTGATAATATAACAATTAATAATTTATAGAATAATTGCATAGAAATATTAAACTGTAAATAAACAATTCAAAAGTAATTCACTTAATTCTACAAATTTCTTTTTCAAAATTTTCGGTTTAATCTGGACCTTTCAGTCCAGCGCAAGGCCTGTTGCTAGCAGGTTGCACGTAGTCTGTTATAGGTTCAAAAAAAATTTCCCAAGGTGCAAAAATAAGTAAGCCTAACGCTAACTAGGGAAGGCGATCGAGACCTTAGCCGCAGGCAAGACGTGCGAAACGAAATCTTATCCGGGCATGGACCCGTGTAGCGTTGGTGTCACCTTGGCGGGTGCGGAACCAACGCCAGGAGTGCCCGTTGCGATGAGAATCGGCTTACGGTGGGCATGACTCCCTTGGTGGTGCACCGCTTCGGTTAACCGAAGCTGTACAGGTCGTTGCCAGATAAAAAGACATGCTCGCACGCGGGGAGCGCTACGGGAGCGAAAGACCGGGTTGATTTGTCCCTTTATTAACCGGGCAGGGGTACAACGACGACCCTGGGTTTATAAAGAGCAAAATGCGGAGCCGGGCAACGAGGTTTTGGAAAACCAACGCTAAGGAAAGGAATTGGAAAACTGGAAACGTACCGGGGTTGCCGAAAATCACGAAATTGGCCTGGTTGGTGGATCTGACCACCGCTGCCAGGGATTGAAGTCGTTCTCGACTCTGCTCAAGGGGTCCTGGGATCCCTGAGGCATCCGCGTTTTACCCGACCAGAGTCTAGTTGCGCGGGGTTCGACCCGAGCAAGTAGATCGTCTGCCGGGGGACTTGGCGTAGGTGCGCGAGGCGGGTCGCGTCGTTGTCGCTTGCGCTAGTCGCGAATCTGCGCCAAGTTTTGGTTGATTGAAGCGTCGAGACTGCGGCAAACAACTTCTTATTCGCGAGCAGCCGGTGTGGCCTCATCTTGCTGCCGAGCAGGATTGCTCTGCCCGATCTGGTCGGCTGCCGCGGCCCACGCAGGATCCACTGAGGTTCATACACCGGCCATGCGGACGCTACGACGACCGTGTGTTGGCATGCTAGACGGTGTCATCACTGTGTCGCCACTGGAGGAATCGACCAACATAGCCTTGGAATCCGAGAGCTCTAAACCGTCGTAAAGATCGTCGGTTCCGTATTCATCGTCAATGACGAGAGCTTGATCTAAGACCATCTCCGAAATGTATCTAGAGACTTCTGTCCCAGATCTGGAAGGTGATCGAGATCGAACAGATCGATCTGATCCGGCAGGGGACGTGACATCCTGCCCTTCTGAGTCGTAGCCCTCAGAAAGAGATCCCTGGTCGCTGATGGAGTTCGACATGCTCGATCTACTAAGTCCCCACGGTCGGCGCCAACTGTCGACGATTGGGATATCAGTCCCAAGTCAACTAAGGTTCCAGAGAAGGGGAGATAGGAAACACGCCGAACAGAGCGAACAGCAATCAACGAGCAACAGGGAGACACAAGGTTTTTATCCTGGTTCAGGCCTCTCGAGGAGATAATAGCCCTACGTCCAGCCTTTCTTTATATCAAAGAGGATTACAAGGTGGAAGCTCGACGAGACGAACAAGTCTCGGCGAGATTATGTTTGTACAGGAAAGTAATATGCGATGATCTACTAAGCCTCGATCTTCCGGCGTTTAGATCGTGCCCCCTACACGCCGTAGGGGCCTTGTTTATATAGTGGTGAACAACCGACCTACTAGGAGATAATCGGGCCGGGCTGACTACGAGATCGTAACGAACTCGTACACGTGCCAAATACATCTCAAGGTAGATAAGGCATACTCCAATTCTTAGGGATCACGACATCTACTCCAATCCGGGAAACCACGTCCGGGTCTTCACGTAGCCATGCAGAACTCTGTTCGAGTCAGACTCAAACAGGAATCCTAGGTCATTACGCACAATACCAACCAGGAAGCTGTTCGGCAGGATGCATATGGGCCAGATAGAACCCTCTAGAGAGCCAAGCCCTAGGAGGCTGTTCGATTGGGCCGTTAGGGAGTGGGCCATGGCAATGGGCCGTGATTTTATCCCCGACATATATTCCGCATAGTTGAGAGTGTTGAATCATTAGGACCCTGTTTAAGTCCGTTTGGTATCTAGTGTGAGTTCAAGATCAAATAGTTGGGTTGCCTAAGTATTGAACTTAGATCATTCTCCAATGATCCGAGAGTAAGTGATTAGCTCTAGTGGCAACGTGGTGTTTGAAACTAGTTTTGACTCGGTAGACACCTGTTTCAATAGTGGTGCGTTAGGCAGTAGGTGGTGACAACCCTGCTATACGAGTTGTATCAGCTTTTTGTGAAGTCCGCCCCGTTAGTCTCAGTCCAATCGAGCCCAATCAGGGGTGATCTTAATCATCCGATTTTCTTAACTGATAGCGGATGGTAGTGAATCGGCCGAGCTCCGAGTAGTTATTAAACAATTATATCATTCATTTATCTACTAGCTCAAGCTTCTTAATTGATTGAACTTATTTTAGAAACATTACATTCGTCTCGTTGACCTTCCAGCTATCTGAGTCTGCCTGCTTATTCTTTTATACTCATATGTGTGTCATTTATTATCTTAAAATTATCCTTACCCCTGCTATTTATATTAGCTCATATCTTAAATAGTAGATATAAAATTATCAACCGATAGTGATATCCTTACCCTCGTCCCCTGATGATAAATACGATACATTGGAATACTCCCTAGTAAAAACTACCACGATATCCGTCCGCTTACGTATTAATTTTGTAGTGCGTAAGAATCGCCAACAACCGGTACCGACCATCTATGCCACCTGTCCACCTACGAACCGAACCCAAGTCTTATCAAACTTGGTCCAGGGTTAGTCCAAACCAACCAAAAACCATCACAATTAAATAATTGTGCAAACACTTTCTTCCAGTACCTCGTCCATATCGTCGCAGTAACTTCTCAGCCTCAAACGTCTTCGGCACTAGAGCGAACCTCAGGCCTCCAAGCCTATCCTAGTTCTTAACCTCACCACGGTATCTATCCCCATCCGTGTATGACCGTCCCACGACTTACTGCCATCCCGGACCCCCGAACCTCCGGTTCACGTCTCGACACCGTCACTCGATAGTACATACACTGTACTTGCCCTCACCCGCCTGAGGCGTACCTCGCTATGGCTCGCCTAGCTTCAAAGTGCTGCAACAACACAGACCGGCACACCATCATGTAGCATGGCACATATAGCCAACTTTAACTCTATTCAAGCACATTCAAAACCTCTATTATGCATCAAACCTCCATTACGGCCGGGACGACGGACGAACAGAGTGGAAGAAACTCTGTTCTCTTTAATATTAGATATAGACATAGATAAACACTTGACAATGATATGTAATTAATGTAGAATCGGATTCTCCGTTCACTCCGCTTGGAGATCGAAGCAGTCTGAAATATTTAGTTCATGCACTCATAGATGGACAAATTAGCAAGTGGTGAAAGGCATCCGTTTTGAGGGAAAATTGAAAGAAAATGGTAAATTGGATAAAAAGGCCGAGTCAAGGGTAGCAAATTATACATAAAGTAAGCAAAAAAGATAAGAAAAAAAACCCCTAAAATTTTCATCCTAATGAAAAATATTGACAAAGTAGATTAATTTGATTAGAGTGGAAGTGCTAGAGCAAAACCTAAAGTAACTTCTCATCCAGTTTGTATTTTTCAATTGAACCATGTTCTGACATAAGAGCCATCTATAGTTAGAACCGTACACCTTGGAATAGACTTGTGCATAATTCACCTTATAAAAACGAGCCTTTAGAGCATGTACAATGATATACATCAGCTATATCTAATCTGTATATACGTTTTGTCTTGTAGGATGGATATAATATGGATTAGAGAGAGTGTGCATAGAGAGTTGAGCCGTCTCCAATGCAAGAGATGACTCTACACGCGAATTAAGAAATCTTGTGTTATTAAGTGACATAAAAAATGTGCAGATGTTTTTAAGCCATTTCTACCATTGTATGAGTTGTATCTAATACCTCTATATTAACGACATGACAATGGTTGGAAATGGTTGTTGTTTCAAATACTCTTAATGCATGTACCCACGTAAATAAGTGCTCGGCCCATTTACTATACCCTGATCAGAAGTCCAAAAACTGCCTCACGCTGCACCATCGAATCCCTCCTCGCAACTCAAGAAATAAAGAAAATATATTCCCTCTCAGCCTCTTCACCATCACATCAAATCTTGGACGGTGCTACCGCAACCATCTCCTTCCATCGGAGCGCGACCCACTTTTCCGATCTCCTACTCCTCGTCCTCACAATGTCGACAACATCAAACGTGCATTGGGTCCAGCCAAGCACAATCCAGACCGATTCTTTTGCTCGTAAGGAGGTCGTAAATTGTCTATCACCGCCAAAGCTCGTGTGCATCAATTTTACTTGTGTTTGATGATGGTCGTGATCAATTAAAACTTAAATCTTTATGGAGAAAGTTGATGATTTGCTTGCACTTCAAAGAGTTGCCCCTCTAAACATTGGCATATAGGATTTACCTTTAAATTTAGGGTCTGTTTTCGTCAGCTCAGCATATTTGACTTATTTCCTTATGTAACTTATTTCATAAGTTCGAGAATTTTAAAGATAAAATCAAGAGTCGAGTTGTGTTTTAAAGCCGTTAGAAAGTATTTAATATAGGAAAACTAGATTTTAAAAATAAATTATTATTAAATAAAAATAAGAAATAAATAAATAAGTCAAATAAGCTGACAAGTCTGAAAAGAATCTATGTCAAACACTCGATCCCTGCCAGTGTTTTAAATAGCGAGCTAAACACTTTAGCGAAGGCCTCCCAGAAACGCTAAGACGTGCTATAGCAACGCTAAGACATTTAGCGTTTTTTCAAAAAAAAATGCAAAATGAAGGAAATCACAGCAGCTATTTAAATCCAACAAGTCAACATAAATTAGTTCTGCAGCTCTCCCGCATATTAGTCTAACAGCCTAACAACTTAAGTACTTAACAAATCCAACAACAAAGCAATAGGTAACAGCAGTACAGGCGTACAACACACAAACAGCCCACCATTGCAACAGGTAACAATAACACACTAACATTGTAACAACAGTACATCAGACAAACACAGAACACTCAAAATTTGGCCCAAAGTGCTATAGCGACTCTAAATTGGCATGTTCGCGGCGCGGTTTAGCGCGCTATTTCGCGCTATAGCAGTCTTAACATCAATAGCGTCCAAATGGTCAAAAGTGTAGCGCCAGTGTCTTCCAAACGCTATAGCGGCGCTATAGCACGCTATTTAAATCCATGGTCCCTGCACTTCATTTTAATATTACTCTAAATTTACTTCACAATCCCCCCTGCACGAAAAATTTTATTCTCTTAACAAGTTAAGTGTGTTAAAATATGCCTGCTACGATGCTCAGCAACCAGTGCAATTTGCGAAAAAAATTGATGATTTGTCACTTTCAATATTGGTTCTCGCTAAGTATGCCACTCTGCGTGTATTACACGTGGAACCATTTGTGTATATAACAGTGGACCAGAGTGACATTTTAGCGAGAACCAATGTCGAGAGTGACAAATCGTCAAATCCTTACTGAAATTATGGTAACGTCCCCTCTTAGGGAGAAAATTGAGTTTTTGCCACTACAAACGTTGTCGCTCGCAAATTTTCCACTCCCAAAATGACGCTCGCAAAAATGCCATCCCAAACAATTTCCGCTCGCACATTTGCCATTTCCGGACATTTCCGCCTAATACACGAGTCAAATAAGCAAAAAATACGAAAAAATACATGGCCCATATGTCATCCTTTCCTCCTCCTTCTTCCTCCCAATCTCCAACTCTGGCGAGCTCCCACAGAGCTCCTTCCCTCCGGCGACCACCATCCGCACCGATGTCGCCCTCCGCGCCGCCGCAACCACCCTCTGCGCGCGCCACCCTCCGCATCGGCGCCGCCCTCTGGAGTTGCCCCGTGCTGGGGAAGATGAAGAGCTCGCCGGAGTGGAGGGAGGGAGGAGAGAGGATGACATGTGGGCCCCACGTTTTTCGTATTTTTGCGTATTTGGCTCGTATATTAGACGAAAATGTCCAGAAATGGCAAATGTGCGAGCGAAAATTGTTTGGACTGGCATTTTTTGCGAGCGTCATTTGAAGAGTGCCAAATTTTCGAGCGGCAACGTTTCGAGTGGCAAAAACTCAATTTTCCCCCTCTTAGGTGCCAACGGGCCGAACAGGGCCCCGGTTGGCCCGTTCTGTTTGGCTGCTCTAACGGACGGAACATCTCTAATGAGAAGATTTCTGTCACCTTCCTCCTCCCGCAGAAAACCCTAGCCACTTAAAAAAAGAAAAAGAAAAAAGAAAACCCTAGCCACCAGAGGTGAACACGGGCGCTGCCGGAGGTGAGGACAGGCGCCGCCGTCGTCGTCGCGTCCATCAGCGGCCGCCGCGTAGGCCCTCAGCCCCCGTCGGCGTGGTGCCAGCGCCAGCTTCCACGGCTCCAGGCCCGCCG
>SPJY01010914.1:2078199-2197333 GCA_005191435.1 Raddia distichophylla | reverse complement strand
ACCCCGCGTTTACCCGCGCCTTGAAACGCCGGCGTACTGGTACGGCCTCATTGCTCGGCCTGTTCAAATTTTTGATGCTAACGAATGGTTTTTTTTGGTTCACTCACTTTTTATTGATCGCTGCCGTCATGAGTAGTGGAGATGCGAAATTAATGTGAGATGTGTTGAGATATGGAATTTTATTTTGAGTTTTGTTGGTTTGGTCGTAGTACGTTATGCCGTTGAGATGTCTGCTGTAACAGGAGGTAGCTAGTTGCAGCTAGGGTCAGATCAAACACAGATATGCTGCGTTTTTGTTCAGATTCATTAGAAAGGGGCAATAGGATCATATCAAGTGGGGGAAATGTATTACTTAAATGATAAAATGATGTTAAATCCCAAAGAGGGAAAATCCTAGAATGTGCCTTGTATAGGAGGGAAAATTCTAGAAGTCAATGTTTGGGAGTTGGGACGGCAAATCCTAGAAGCGCAATGTTTAGGAGGGCAAATCATCCATTTTCTCACTGTATAATGCAATGTAGTCCATTATTCCACACTTTCGTTTGGTGCGGTTCTCATTTTTTCTTCTTGAGCGCTCTGCACAAGATTTAAGTGAGCTATGGCCTACGGGTATCCTGTGGCTGAGCAGACTGTAATTAGCTGGTTCCATATGTTGTTTCTGTGCAATGCTACATCTCCTAGCAATCTAATTGATATATTGTGAAGATACCATGTGCAGTCTGACCCATTTGCTACTTTAAGCAAGATATTCTGTGCTTGTTGTTTGGGAATATTATTGTTATATGTTTTATTCAATTGAAATGAACTACATCTTGTATTTTTTGGACATGTTCTGTCATTGTCCTGAACCACAGAAAGACTCTGGAAGTATGACCACAGAGGGTTCTACTGTGGTAGTAGCCATTTGCCAATATGGCGGAGAGTTTACTACTGGCCCCAATGGTAATTTGATTTACAAAGGAGGAGAAGCGCATGCTGTTGATGTCACGTGTGAGATGTCACTAGAGAGTTTTATGGATGAGGTGTTCAAGGTGTTCCATGTCGATGTAACTGATATGTCACTCAAGTACTTTCTTCCCAACAATAACAGAACGCTTATCACAATATCATGTGACCGAGATCTGCAACGGATGGTTGATTTTACTACTGCTGCTGCACAAGTGGATGTTTTTGTGATAAGTAGAGTGGAGAACAGGTACATCTTCAAACTTTTTGTATACAATTTCTAGATTTACAGGAACAGATATTAACAATGAACTGATATGATGGATATTTTTCTCATGGTGGATGACTAGGGTAACTCAATCTGTAGCTTCCACCATTAAACAATGCTCTAAAGCACATGGAGACAAAAGGAAAAGGCCAAGTTCCAAAACCAAGTAGGTAGCATGGTGCTGATAATTTTTATATAATGTTATTTATAAACTCACATGCTTTCCTGTATTACAGTCAAGTTTATATTTCTACAGGGTATCCACAAATAGCAAGACATCTCATGCTGATGACTCTATAGTCCTAGGTGATGCCATTAATGTGAAAAAACCAATATCAGTTATTCCTGAAATTGATGACAGCAGGTACAAAATCAATCTGCACATGATTGCTTTGAATGTCTTTATTTCATCTGCTATATTGTATAAAATCTGTTTTCACTTGTTAACATCAAGAAAATGCCTTGTTGACTATATATTGTTCCTTTAGGAAAACTACAAAGCAGTAATTTCAAGAGTAGCCTCCTCTGCACTCGAATGGGAGATCAATGCCAATTTTTAGGAGTATTTCATTTCTAATTTTTTTTTTTCTAAAATTCTTGGTTGTGCCAGTAATGCCCGAATGTCTGACTAAATAATGGCTAATGAAATGTATAGAATTTACAGTATTTGAAATTCTAACTCATACCTTGATAGTTGATATATATCCTTATTTTGGTTAATTTATGGAGCATACAAGTGAAAAAAACTAGCTAAGCCATGTTAAACAGAATATGACAACAGTGTATTCAACTAGTTGTCTTTGCTACATATTTCCTATGTAGTGCCTCTTTTCGTTTACTTAAGGTAACTGCTAGTTAATATGTTAATAATACCTTAGGTGCGGATAGTAGCATGTGCTGCTTGGTTGCCCCATGTGAAGTAAATCATATTTCAATCATATTATATTTTTAAGCGGAAATACCAAAATATGCATTTCTTTTTATAGTTATTATTAGTTTTTTTATTATTTCAAGGAGTTGCTGCTTCATTTGTATGGACCCTACTTAGTTTGATTAAATAATGATCTGTAACTTCTGATCTTTTTCCTCTTGAATGTCTGCTTTACAGACTTATGATTATATATTTGGTTTTCTTCTTTTGGTTCACCCTAACTGAGGCTTCTTGATTATAAGTTTCAATTGTTCTATTTGGTGATGCTATGCTTTTCAATTCCTAATTTTTCTATTTCATTTTTTTTAATCTAGGACATTTCAACTGGAATTTGGGAGCGATGTTTCCTTTGCCACCATAGATGGAGTTGCTTCCTCTACACCAGACATTCTGAATCAGCAAAAACTTGCTCTTGTTGATAACAGCTCAAGGTAACTGTCTCCACATTTTGTCTTTCACTACATATAAGGTTCTGTAAATAGGATAAGTTTCATATTCTGGCATGGCTTTTGCAGGGAACTGGTTAGCCTTTTTGATGATGCAATGGCCCCATATATTAATTCTGAGATAACTGCAGAACCTCCTGATGGAGTAGTTAATAATCCCATTGTGTTTTGGGATGACATTATCAAAGGTGTTGGTCAAGAATTTGACAATGTGAAGGATTTCCGTGCTCGGTTGTGTAAGTATGCTATCGGGAAAGGATTTGTTTACCGATTCATCAAGAATGAAACCACTCGTGTCACTGTAAAGTGTGTGGTGGATGGCTGCACCTGGAGGTTGCATGCATCTGAATCTTCTCGTAACAAGAAATTTGTAATCAAGAAAATGACAGATGTGCATACATGTGGAGGAAACGGAGAGGGCCAGCGGCGAGCAACAAGACAATGGCTAACTAGCATAATTAAGGAGAAGCTGCATGAAAACCCAATGTTTAAACCGAAGGATCTTGTCAAGGAAATATATGAAGAGTATGGAGTTATGCTGACCTATTCACAGGTTTGGCGAGGCAGAGAAGTGGCACAAAAGGAGCTGTATCATGCAATCACGGAGACTTTTAGTCATTTGCCCTGGTATTGTGGTAAGATTTTAGAGACTAACCCAGGGAGTATAGCTGTATTGTCTTCGATGGTGGATTCAAAATTTCGTCGTTTTTTTGTTGCATTCCATGCTTCTTTGCATGGTTTCACAAATGGGTGCAGGCCGTTGATATTTCTTGACAAGGTTCCACTCAAATCGACAAATGACTACAAGTTGCTGGTTGCTGCTGCAGTGGATGCAGATGATGGTGTCTTTCCAGTGGCATTTAATGTGGTTAAAGATGAAAATTACGAGGACTGGGTTTGGTTTTTAATGCAGTTAAAGTTTGCACTCCAAAGTTGCAACTATCCTTACAATGCTCTGACATTCTTGTCGAATGGACAAAATGGTCTAGATGCTGCTGTTCCACAAGTGTTTGAAGATAGCCACCATGCCTTTTGTTTGCATTATATCATTGAGGAGTTCAAAGGAGAGCTGAGGAATGGACCATGGTCTCAACAGATAAGAGATGGGATGGTCGAGGATTTTACTCGTGCAGCCCAAGCATGTAATATCAAGGATTTTAATGCATCAATTGAGAGCATAAGGAATATATCCACTGAAACTGCTGACTGGATTATTGCAAGTAAACCAGAGCATTGGTCGGATGCCCTTTTTAGAGGCTGTCGATATGATCATTTCTCGTTAAACATTGCCGATGCCTTCAATAACTGGATACCAATCAAGAAAGAGGGGTCAATAGTGCTGATGATGGACTCTCTGAGAATGAAAATAATGGAGGTAATAGAAAGTAGGCGAGAAGCTTGTAAGACATGGTCTGGGCCTCTAACACCTTCCATGGAATACAAAGCACAGGATGAGATGTTGAAGGCTACTAAGCTGATTGTGCTGTGCTCTTCTGAAACAGTATACGAAGTGCGGGGGAATGGAGTTTTTGTTGTCAATCTTGCTAGTTGGGAGTGCACTTGCCATAGGTGGCAATTTTCTGGCCTCCCTTGTATGCATGCAGTTGCTGTATTTAACCGGATTGGGCGATCTTTCTATGAGTTCTGCTCAAAGTTTTTCAGAATAGAGAGCTACCATTTGACTTATTCAGGAACAATCTTGCCAATTCCTGACATGGATACTTTTGATTTTAGTGCCGTGGCCGATTTAATTCCACCTCCAAAGCCAAGGGCGTCAGATAAACCAAGAAGGAAAAGGTTTAACCCTAACAAAATGACTACTGCTGTACGGCTCTGTAGCAGGTGCAAGCAAACTGGCCACAATAAGGCAACTTGTGAAGCTCTGCTGTAGACAAAATGAATTCTCCATTCCCCTAATTTAACTTAGGTATATCTTCACATTTTTGCCCTGCATTAAGTTGTCCAGTGGTTAACATACTAAAAATCAAGCTTATCATTGACAAGCATATATATCAATGTTTTTTTCTAAAAAACAAAAAAAAACAAACTATTTAAGTTCATGATGTGCCATTGGCTCGGTTTTATAACACATGCTAAGGTCTAAATTTTATTGCTGGTATGCACCATGCTTTTCATAGCAAAAATATATTTTTATGTGTTTCCCCCTTGCTGAATTTACTGCTTTCCACCAGTGGTATGGACTATTGTATAAGAGGACTTCTGAATTTGTTTTTTACATTATTATTGACGAATATTATGTTGTGCTTAGCGTACTTGCTGTATTCTATGTTAATTTTCAGTGGCATGTACTATTATATAAGAGGACATCTGAATTTTCCTTTTACATTATTGCTGATGAATATTTGTTGTGCTTAGCGTATTTGCTGTATTCTGTGTTTATTTTGGTTGTGTTTGACCATTATTGTATTTTAATTTTGTACAACTGTTCTATCATTTCCAGGTATGGCCGCTCACTGGAGTGTCCCTGATGTCCGTTAAAACTAGATGACTCGTACATACTTTTTCTAGTCATTGTACAACTCGTGATTAGTCCATCTTATTCATATGCAGTTCTGTAGATCGATTCTCTGTATATATAACAATGCTTAATGCAGCCCTTTTCAGTTTCATCCAGTGCGGCTGATTGACTGCTTTAATTTTTTTTTGTATTCTTGTCTAATTCGACTTGCATCATCTGAATCTGACATGGTGGGTGTAACATGTGCATCTACCTCATCGCTCGTGTTAACACTCTCTTTGTATATTTGAAAGGAGAAAATCTATATTACACCCTGAACTATGGCATTTCGTCTACATACCCTCTTGAACTACAAAATCAGGTATTTGGTTCCAAAAAACCAGCAAAAAGTTGCAAATAACACCTCGCAATGGTTTTGCGGTTGGTTTTTCCACGTGGCGGGTGATGTGGCATTTTAGTCAGATTAAATAAATACAAATAAAATTTAAAAAGAGTGGGACTCGGTTGTCATCCCCTCTTTCTCTCTTCTCTCTAGTTCTTCTCTCCCTCTCCCATGTCCCTCTCTCTCCTGCCTCACTCTCTCGCAATGAGGGACGGCTCGGGCGGCACTGCAACGATGCGGCGGGAAGGGCATAGGGAGGTTGCCGCCATGGAGGGTAGGTTGCACCTGCATGGCATCAAGAGGAGCAGGGGTGTCGCCGTGCCAGCCCGTGCTAGGGTCAGATGCCGATTATCGCCGCATTGAGGAGAGGAGGGCGTTGCCTGTGCTGTTGCGTTGGGGAGAGGAGATGGAGCCGATACCGGTGCTAGGGAGGAGATGACGGCGACTTTAGGAGGCGGGGGAGGTTGCGGGAGGAGGTGGTAGATTTGAGGCGGTAGCGGCGACGACTGATTTGGGGGAGGTGGCGGCGGCTGATTCGTGGCATTGACGGTGGCTGATTTGGACGGAGGCGGCGCCGGCGGTAGCGCTCGAGGAGGAGGTGGTGGAGCTGGCGCCAACGGTGGCCGATTCGGCGATTGCGGTAGCTGTAGAAGGAGGCGGTGCCAGCGATAGCACTCGAGGAGAGGAAGTGGAGCCAGCATCGGCGCTGGGAAGGGGCGGCAGCAGCTGGCGTTGCTTTAGGAGGAGGTGGAGCCGACGCCAGTGCCGCTGTTGGGGAGGAGGTGGCGACGGTTGTGGGAGGAGGCTGGGAGAGATATGGGAGGGAAGAGAGGAGTGATATGTTAATTTTCAGTGGCATGTACTATTATATAAGAGGACATCTGAATTTTCCTTTTACATTATTGCTGATGAATATTTGTTGTGCTTAGCGTATTTGCTGTATTCTGTGTTTATTTTGGTTGTGTTTGACCATTATTGTATTTTAATTTTGTACAACTGTTCTATCATTTCCAGGTATGGCCGCTCACTGGAGTGTCCCTGATGTCCGTTAAAACTAGATGACTCGTACATACTTTTTCTAGTCATTGTACAACTCGTGATTAGTCCATCTTATTCATATGCAGTTCTGTAGATCGATTCTCTGTATATATAACAATGCTTAATGCAGCCCTTTTCAGTTTCATCCAGTGCGGCTGATTGACTGCTTTAATTTTTTTTTGTATTCTTGTCTAATTCGACTTGCATCATCTGAATCTGACATGGTGGGTGTAACATGTGCATCTACCTCATCGCTCGTGTTAACACTCTCTTTGTATATTTGAAAGGAGAAAATCTATATTACACCCTGAACTATGGCATTTCGTCTACATACCCTCTTGAACTACAAAATCAGGTATTTGGCCCTCGAAAAACCAGAAAAAATTGCAAATAACACCTCGCAATGGTTTTGCGGGTGGTTTTTCCACGTGGCGGGTGATGTGACATTTTAGTAAGATTAAATAAATACAAATAAAATTTAAAAAGAGTGGGACTCGGTTGTCATCCCCTCTCTCTCTTCTCTCCAGTTCTCTCCCTCTCCCCTGTCCCTTTCTCTCTCTCTCCTGCCTCACTCTCGCAATGAGGGACGGCTCGGGCGGCACCGCCGATGCGGCGGGAAGGGCACGGGGAGGCTGCCGCCATGGAGGGTAGGTCGCACCCGCATGGCATCAAGAGGAGCAGGGGCGTCGCTGTGCCAGCCCGTGCTAGAGTCAGATGCTGATTATCGCCGCATTGAGGAGAGGAGGAGGGCACTGCCCGTGCTGTTGCGTTGGGGAGAGGAGGGCGTGGCGGCGGCGGGGATCTCGGCGATGGGGCTGAAGAGGAGATGGAGCCGATACTGGTGCTAGGGAGGAGAGCCGATACCAGTGCTAGGAAGGAGATGACGACGACTTTAGGAGGAGGCGGCGAAGGTCGCGGGAGGAGGTGGTAGATTTGAGGCAGCAGCAGCAATGACTGATTTGGGGGAGGTGGCGGCGGCTGATTCGTGGCATCGATGGTGGCTGATTTGGAAGGAGGAGGCGCCGGCGGTAGCGCTAGAGGAGGTGGTGGAGTGGGCGCCGACGGTGGCCGATTCGTCGGTTGCGGTAGCTGTAGAAGGAGGCGGTGCCGGCGATAGCACTCGAGGAGAGGAAGTGGAGCCATCATCGGCGCTGGGAAGGGGCGGCAGTAGTTGGCGGTGCTTTAGGAGGAGGTGGAGCCGGCGCAAGTGCCGCTATTGGGGAGGAGGTTGCGGCGGTTGTGGGAGGAGACCAGGAGAGATCTGGGAGGGAAGAGAGGAGTGAAAGAGTGAGAAAGTGACGAGATAGAAGAAGAGAGACATGGCATGTGGGTCCGTATGAATGACATGTATGATGATACAATGAAGTACATACCCATGTGGATGACACGTATGCGAAACCTCAAAAGCACCCTCAGGGGGTTATTTACACCTTTTCCCTGGTTTTGAGGGCTAGAATACCTGGTTTCGTAATTCAGGGGGTATGTAGACGAAGGGTCATAGTTCAGGGTGTAATATAGACTTTTTCCTACTTGAAATGATGTCACTCCCTTTGGTCAGTAAATCACTGTTCATACACACATGAATAGTATTTTAGGGGTAGAATAGAAGGGCCGTTGAGCATCCCCAACAACTTAGCTTAGCTTATGCCTCTATTCTTTCGAGCATAGTTGTGTGAGTTAGTTCTTCGGTTGGTGGTGCGGCAATTGTTTGGATAGCAGGCTGTGGTTCACTTCCTCATCGTTGGGTGAAGGTTAAGGGTAACTAGCACAAGTGAGGTGAAGGGCACCCCTCCTAATATAGGCCAGGACCTCTAGGGTATCACGATATCTAATGACAAATTGCCGATACACTCAGATCACTGCTAGATGGTTGAGATTTGTTCACACACTCCATCCACATATAATGAAAACTCGATACATAGGGCTTCTCCGGATCCACACACTCGGGACGCAGCTTGTTCTGAGTTAGCCGCTAAGTTTATGTCGACGTTTGTTGTCAGGAATATATTTTAGAGGGCTAGCCGCTGAATCCAAACTCGATGGTACACAAGACATGTTTACACAGGTTCAGGCCCTCGCGGTGGAGGTAATACCCTAGTCCCGTGCTTTGGAATTATGATGGCGATCTGATGATCTAGTATTTGTTATTCTGTGTCTGGATGGATGTCCCGAACTAGGGTCCCCTGCTCACCTCCTATAGGGGGGCAGGGTTACAAATTAGAGTTCTGGTCGATTACGAGGTAGAATTCCTATTTTTATCCTTTCTTACCGGACACGTAATGATCCGGGATTACAATTGAATCTTCCCTATTCGGAATCTTCTATCTTTATACTTTCCTTGCCGTACAAGGTAGATAACAGTCTGGGTAGCACTCATGTGTATTTAGCCAGCTCAGCCATCCCCTGTTCGGTGCTTCGCGGCCCGCCATGCCGATAACCGGGGTCCATGTATTCCATAGTAGCTCCCGAGTCCTTTACAATCGAATTGTTGCCTTCTGGTCACACCCCAACCAAGTCATGCTTCACACCGAGTGGTTCGAGTTTTTTACATTGCTTCCCGACTGGTTTCTTGTTCACGCCGAGTACTCCATTGCATGTAAGGAGACTATGAAGGACTTAATATAGCTTCATGCGTTGAAATTTCTGAGTGGTACCCAGTCTAATTTTTAGGATACTGGCAGTCGGCCCATCATGAGTCTTACCATTGTCTAGATTGGGTTTAGTCAAGTGGTAACTGTACCCGGCTATCGCAGTATACAGCTGGAGGCTCTTTTAAAACGTACCCTCGAAACCCTAATCCAAAATCAACTTATGATATTCGTTTCTAACATTTGCGGTATCCCGTTGTCGACCCAATCATGGGGCATACCACAAGAAGAATTTGATTTTCAAATTGTTTTGGTAGATACCCAAGTTTCGTTTGACGCGGTGTCCGGCAGTCGACACATCATGTGGCGTACCATATCCCAAGTTAATTTTGGTTGAGTGGTACCTCTATCCGACTATCGCGGTGTACAGCTGGCGGCCCTTTTAGAGTGTTCCAAGGGCATAGACTTGTAGCCGATCCATAATTGGCGTTTAGGGCGCATGGTGACCATGGCCAAGGGCGTAGGTAGTGCTCATGGAACATGCCCTTCTTTACTCTCAAACGAGATCGTAGAAGGTACTTGATGAAGGAGAGATTAATGAACTTCCGAGTCTTGCGGTGGGCAGTATAATGGCCTTCAACACTTTATTGTGACAATGCAAGTTGTAGGATTCCCATAGGATGTGAGCCCCTTGTAACATGTACATGTAGGATTTAGATAGTATCTGAATAATAAAACATTTGCTCGAATGTAAAGCCTGGATGCTTATATATAATTTTAAGGCCTTTTATTTCTTTTCCTTTTTGATCTTAATTCCTCCAAGTAGTCGACTCCTTTCGTTGTGCACTCTGCCCGACTAGTCTAGCCCCCGGTTATCGGGAAATGACTCATGGCTCCTTTCGCAGGCACGCGTTCGTGGGGTCAGACCTCCACTACTCAAAATAGTACTCATATTCCTTTATAATCGTTAAGAAAAATAAATAGAAAAGATGCGCGCACAGGCGCACAGTATTAGGTGTAGCCTTAGTTGGATATCAACTAAGTAGCAATTTAAGAAACAACACAAATTTACATAAAAAGATAATGACGACAAAAACTTAGCTCATAAGTTCCTAGCGTAGGCTTATACGTGTAGCCGAACAATAGACTTGGGCGCTCATGACGCAGTCGTAGGCGTGTAGCCGAGACGCAAACTTGGTCGCTCGGGGTGCTGCCGGAGGTGCATAGCCGAGCCGTAGACTTGAGCCCTCGCAGCGTCGGCGCAGGCGCGTAGCCGAGCCATAGACTTGGTCGCTCGTTGCGCAGGCTTAGGCGTGTAGCAGAGCTGTACACTTGGTAGCGTAGGTGCATAGTTCATAGCCGAGCCGTAGATTTGGACGCTCGGGGCGCGGGCGTACGTCGCCGAGCCGTAAACTTGAGCGCTAGGTGTGAAGGCATAGCCGAGTAGTCGAGCCATAGGCATGTAGCTGAACTGTAGACTTGGGCGCTCGCAGCGCGGGTATAGCGCGGAGACGAGCCATAGACTTGGGCACTCATGTCGCCGTCGTAAACGCGTAGTCAAGCTGTAGACTTGGGCGCTCGCGTCGCAGGCGTAAGAGTGTATCTGAGCCGTATATTTTCACGCTCGTGGCGTAGCGGATGGGCGTAACCAGGCCGTATACTCCGAGACTAATTTGGTTCACTCCAAGCACGATTTTCGCTCGGGACTTTGTTCTGTTTCCCTCGAGCAAGCCTTACACTTGGGGACTGATTTGGTTCACAACAACACCATCTTTGCTTAGGAGCATGTTTTATTCCCCTCGAGCAAAACCTTGTGCTCGAGGACTAATTTGGTTCGTTATGATCATGATCTTCACTTAGGAGCATGTCCTATTCCCTCGAGCAAGCTTTGCACTAGGGGAGTGATTTTGGTCGCTCAAAGCAAAATCTTCAGTCAGGAGCATGTTCCTTTCCCCTCGATCAACCTTTGCACTCGAGGACTAATTTGGTTTGCTACAACACGATCTTCCCTTGGAAGCATGTTATATTACCCTCGAGCAAGCTTGTTGCTCGTGGACGGATTTGTTCCGCTTCGAGCACGATCTTTGCTCAGGAGCATGTTCTATTCCCCTCGAGCAAGCTTTGCACTCGAAGAGTAATTTTATTCGCTTCAAGCACGATCTTCGCTCAGGAGCATGTTTTTTTCTCCTAGCGAAAGCTTTGCGCTCGAAGGATGATTTTGTTTGCTACAACACGATCTTTGCTTGGAAGGATGCTCTATTCCCCTCAAGCAAGCTTTGCGCTCAGGGACTGATTTGAATTGCTACAAGCATGATCTTTGCTCGAGAGCATGTTGTTTGCCCCTCGAGAAAGCATTGCACATGGGGACTGATTTGGTTTGCGTCGAGCATGATCTTCGCTCGGGAGCATATTCTTTCCTCCTTAGGCATATGCCTTGCACTTGGGGTTGCCACCCTTCTTATTCCTCAAATGTCCCCAGGCACAATATCCATGTTCGGATGCGATAGCATGAGCCTGCTCATGACTTTCCGGTTCTAGACCCCTAGGCATTTGATCCATACATGGGATGTAGCTGCGTGTTCTGTCTCGCCTGTCAGTTCCTAGGGCATTTGGTTGATGCCCAAGATGCGGCAGCATGAGCCCATCTCATATGTCAATTTCCTAGGCATCTCATCCATGTACGAACGTGAGCCCGTCTCACTTGTCAATTTTTTGGACATCTGATCCATGCCTTGGATGTGGTAGAGTGAGGTCACCTCACATGTCAATTCACTGGGCGTTTGATCCATGCCCGAGATGTGGAAATGTGAGCCTATCTCTCCTGTTAGTACCCTAGGAATGTGAGCCATGCCCGGGAAGTGACAACATGAGCCCACCTCGCCTACCAGTTCCTTTTCGTAGGCATGTGATCCATGTCTAGATGTGGTGGTGGTCCCAATTCAGTATCTTCTCTCTAGTGGCTGCAACATCAGCAACTCAAGTTGTTTAACCATGGGCCTCTTCTTCTTTAATACGAGTCAACTACTGCTACTCCAAAAACAAGAGGAAAAAGTATTACATCTCGTCCAACTCCTACAAAGCCAACCTCCAAGGAAAAAAGGTGGTGTGTTCTTCACTGCCAAGAATCCAACCCCTCCTTGGTGTTATTTAGCCTCAAGGAGATGATCTATCTCACTTAAGTCTCAGGTACTAGCTGTTGGGGATTGGATTATGCCATATTGACGTCATACGACCCCCACAGTTGTGGGCCCGAACGTTTCCCCTAGGAAACAAGCCTAGGAGAAACCTAGGTTTTTCGACCTGTGGGTACCCGAGCTATGGTTTCTTGGCCCGAGCCATCCTTGACTTGGTAGACTAGATGGCTCAGGCTATATATCTTTAGCCTAGGGTGTGGCATCATACAAAGCTCGGGCTACTTAAGTTTTGGACAACCCGGATGGCAGTTGTGTCGTGAGGCGGTTCCATGGTGCGGCATTATCTAGAAGGCCATGAGGCTCCATTCAAAGTATGCCTACATACGAAGGCTTAACTTGATGTGCAAGGAAAGAGCTTATGTGTATGGAAGGATTGGGTTAATCTTGGAGGAGAGGTCTGGGATGCATTAGACAAGTACTTCAATACTTAGATGACTTAGTTGTAGTTATTGTACCATGTTAGACACTATAATTTCCCCATGTATCATACCCTGTAGGACATCTGATAACAAACAGGCACATTGTGTTAGATTATCATATAACTTGATCTTGATCTGAGCTCCTGCCTAGACCTCAGATTATGATCTACATTGTACATCATCTTTGTCATCTTAAAGAAGGTTGGATGTAGGGCTATTACTTCCATCGCGAGAGAGCCTGAACACAGTGTAAAAAAAGTGTCACTACTGTATTGTGTGATTGGCATTCCTGAGCTGAATACCATGTGAAGAAGGGGTTTCGAAGGTCCCCTAACTTTTTGTTTCTTTCTTTCTTTATCTTGTTTGGTGAGAAATCATATTTCCATGCGTCAACACAAAGTAAAATAAATCTAGAAAGAAATGAAAATTTATGAATTCGGTTCGGATGCATTAGATACAAAAACTAGAAAATTTAATTAAAACTATAATTTGGAAATCTGTTATGACCACTTGAGCCAGTGTATTGAGTTATATGTTCTAGTATTTTCTCATACACAAATCACATGAATCAATCTTAGATGACCAATCAAACAAGGACACAAACATGTAGAGAGGAAGCACAAGGAACATATATTTATTAATCAATTGATCTCATCATCTGTTTACAATGGGGGTGCCTCTCATATTTGTAGTGTCAAGCTTCTCGACACACAATAAGCATCAATGGAAAATTTCTTATGTATCCTAATTCGGTACCCACAATACCCCCTATACATAACCCTAATGGGCTAGGCTTATCTCGTAGGATTATATATAACACCCCCTTGTGTGAAACCACGATACGCCAATGCCTCATTGAAAAGCCCACTCCAAAAGCTGGTGCGAAAAAAGATTAGAGAAAAGAGTACATTGCACACACATGCTACTCCCTCCGTTTTTCTGGTAAGCGTATTTTGTTTCGTTAGGACAAGACTTTGACCAACAATTACTGAATTAATATGTCATTTATATGATACAAAATCATACTCATATGTAAGTACTTTTGAATACAAATCTACCAACATCAATCTTGTGTCATAAAAGTCATGTATTAATGAAGTAATTGTTGGTCAAAGCTTTGTTCTAACGAAACAAAATACACCTTATAAAAAAACAGAAGGAGTATATTGCAATATTGCCATTTTAAAACCTTAATATAAGAAACCATCTAGAAAAACTCAAGTAAAGAAAAAAGAGTACAATATATAATCTTTAGGATCAAGGTAAACTTATGAACCTTAGTAATATAAATTTTTCTTGGTCTATGTCTTGGTCTCATAAAACATTTCAAAATTGATTGTCACGTCAACATCCCTGGATTTGACTTATGTTGGAATCATCGGGATCACATATATATTAGGATCTCATATATACTGATCAATGTTTAGCATATGATTCCCATTAAGACATCATGCTCGATCGAAGCCATCTTACTTTAATTCCTTTTTGACATTGATCACACTATGCTTAAAAAAAGTGTGAGTATAAAGTAACCGAGAACACTTAACCTTAATTCTTAAGTAACACTATCCACAATCATGCAATACAACTCAAATTAATCCTCTACATGGGATGGTAGATTAATTGCAATCTGGAATATCATCTAGATATGACATATCAAACCTTCTAGGTCTTGGTCTTTGCAACTACAGCAAAGTAGCATCTCCAGCATGCCTTATACACATGGTTGTTCCACTATAACCATTTGTTCAGACCCATGTGAAGGGTACCCCGTTTTGATGATGAATATATGTGACAAGATGGAATTTGAAGTGTTTTGAAGAATTTTAAATGGTGCTTTTGTGGAAATTGACATGGAATTGGAACTGGACCATTGGGCTGAGCTTGGGCGCTTGGGCTAGATAATAGTTTTGATTGGACGTGGTTCGGTGGAATTTGTTAAGCTGACACATGGTGTGTTAGGGCTTCCTATTTGTGATGTCATGGATTATTGTGTTGGTAATTTTGTGATGAACTAACCTTGCAGGTGAGGTAAGGTGTGTTGGTTTCGGGTATGTTCACCTCAGTGATGCAGGTATCGGCAGGTACGTGGCTTACGCTTCGCGGAGACAGCTGGAGGCTGGTGCGTCCGAAGGCGTGCAGGCGACTTGGTTCGATGACCTGGGGGTCACATGAGGTGGTGTACTCGAGAAGCTTAGCCATGGCAAGGAATCCGAGGCAGCTGGAGGCTGCGGCGTCGGAACCTGGTGGCAAAGCTGGTTCTGACCGGTGGGCCCAGGCGTGGGCTGGTGACCAAGGAAGTTGCAATGATATTTCCTGGAGGAATATTCCCTCTCGGAAATGTGTTTTGTAGTGTGTGTTGTACACCACTCATCCTCAAATGAATGGTGAAGATAGGCTCTAGGGTGTAGGGCATCTCACCCTTGGGCTATAAATAGAGGGGGAGGGGAGCACCTCCTCCTCATCCCATTAGAGCTGAAAATATCAAAAATAGAGAGGGTGAGTTGGGTGTGTAAGGGTGGCACTTAGAGTGCTTGTGACCATATAGAGTGAGGTTTGTAATCCCCAACTTTTATGCAATGAAATCTCTCATCTTCATGATCATCTTGTGTTGATTTGCTCCAAGTTCTACTTTATTTTGTTTTCCCCTTTTTGAGCTCTTATTTGAAGATGAGTCTTGGTGATTTATTACTGGTTATTGATGGTCTACAATGCCTTGATGTTGCTAATATGATTTACCACACACTTTGCAAACATATGAGAGGCAGGAGATCAAGTTCTTGACTTGTTGTAAATCTGTCCAGAAACTTTCATCCGTGCAGCAGTCAGTAAACGATTTTTAGAAACATACACAAAATCATTTTGGAATGATTCTAGTTGGAAACGATGCGTGACTCATATACCCATCTATGGTAAAAATTTGAAGTTCACTGGTTTCTCCATTTGGGAGCTATGAATTGAAAACCAAGCCCCAAACTTTCTGCTCGAAGTTCTTGAGAGCTCATGGTATTTGATTTTTCATATTTTCTGTGCATGGATTCTTGAGGATATTTTTGGTGGAGTGCTTAATTACTAATTGTTTCATAGGGATAAAAATTCCCATAATTTTTGGAGCAACAGAAAGCCATCATATCTCTGTTCCAAGTAGAAACGAACTTTGAAGAATCTGCTTTTGCTTTTCAGAAAGTAGCTTGTGTTGTTTGAATTTGCATATTTTTTATGTAAGGAGTTTTAAGGGGATTTTTGGTGAGTGCTTCACGACATATTCACACATAGGGATAAAAATTCCCATGATTTTTAGAGCACCTTAAAGCCACGAACCTCCTGCTCCATGAGAGGACAAGTTCTGAAAGAATCTGCTTTTACTTTTTGAAAGTTGCTTTGACGTTTTGTCATGATGTCTTTTCAATAGAAAGATTTGAATTGATTCCTCTTGTTTGGGCACTTGACAACTAGGATTGTGTCTCTAAAATCCCCACATATTCATATGGATATCATCCATACAAGTCATGGGTACACATAGTTGTCATGTTGTCCATCGCGGTTTGATCTCCGACACGAAGCAGCTTTTGCGGAATGCTTAGAGGGGCTGCATGTGCAAAAAATAAGTGTCAAAATTGATTGGCGTCTATTCACCCCCTCTAGCCGCCTAGTTTGGGTATTCAACTGGTTTCAGAGCGTTTGGTTTGGTGCTTCTTTACAAATCTTGACCAATTTTTGAAGCCGACACATATTGCTATTTGAGCTATGGCGGACAAGTATTCCACCAAACCCCCGTGTTCTTCGGAGCCGATTTTTCCTATTGGAAGGATAGGATGGAGACATATGTGATGGCTCAGGGCTACAATGTTTGGCTTAAAATCAAGGATCCATATGAGTTTCCCAAGGAGGTGACGGCCGCAAATCAAGACGATGTGGAGCTTAATACAAAAGCTCGAAATTTTCTTATTCAAGGTCTTAGCCGAGGGTAGTATGAGCGGGTGTCGAACACCACCACAACCCACAAAATCTGGACGACCCTCCAAGCTTACCATGAGGGGACGGCTCAGGTTAAGGTGGTGAGACACGACAAACACAAAAGAGAGTACAATCGATTTACTCAGAAGCCAATTGTTATAGAGACAATCCAATTGTTATAGAGACAATTCACTATATCTAGTGAAATTTAGTAGTTCACTCTGTCTGAATTCTTAAGCTAATCTTCCCTGTACTTGCTTGGTAATTCAGTTGAAGAGCAGTGCAGTTGATGATAAAAAAAGCAGGCCCTTTACATTCTTCTTTGTGATGTAGGTTTTCAAGCTTTTATGCAGTATCAAATAGCATTCGATACTATGGAAGCATTTGTTGCTTTTGATGCTTCTAAGACATTTGAGGGATTACATTCTTTATGACAAGAAGCTATGGAAGTATTTGCTGTTTTTGATGTAGTATTTATGCACGTTGTCGACGGTTGGAATATCGGTCCCAAGTTAACTAAGATTCTTGAGAAGGGGAGATAGGAGACACGCCGAACAAAGCGAACATCAATCAACGAGCAACAGGGAGACACAGAGTTTTTATCCTGGTTCTGGCCTCTCGAAGAGATAATAGCCCTACGTCCAGCCTTTCTTTATATCAAAGAGGATTACAAGAGGAAGCTCGACGAGACGAACAAGTCTCGGCGAGATTGTGTGTACAGGAAATCATATGCGATGATCTCGTGTTGGATGGGATGCCCCCTAAACGCCATAGGGGCTTGGTTTATATAGTGTTGAACAACCGACCTACCGGGAGATAATCGGGCCAGGCTAACCACGAGACCGTAACGAATTCATACCATGCCAAATACATCCCACGGTAGATAAGGTATACTCCAATTCTTGGGGATCACGACGTCTGCTCCAATCCGGGAAACCATGTCCGGGTCTTCACGTAGCCGTGCAGAACTCTTGTTCGAGTCGGGCTCAAACACGAATCCTTGGCCGTTACGCACCATGCCAACCCTGAGACTATTCGGCAGGATGCATATGGGCCAGATAGAACCTTCTAAGGAGCCAGGCCTTAGAAAGCTGTTCGATTGAGCCGTCAGGGAGTGGGCCATGGCAATGGGCCGTAATTCAATCCCCGACAACTAGCCCCCAAGACTCAAATGGAAGGACTCACTAGAGTGGGGTCATCCTCTTGAGACCCTAAGTCACGAAGAGGGAAATCTTGCTGCCATAAAGACGTATAACAAGTGACCGAACAGGTTATAGTTCCACTGAATAGGACTTGTCCGGGATCGAACACACCCTATTAGTACTGAGCAACTCTGTTGCATCGAACAGGGAAACACATCTGCCCGAGAAGAGTACCCAGCGCTCAGTGCGGACATTGGAAAAAGTAGCCGTTGGCAGACTCCAACGGTAACTTACGCTGCGCAGTGAAAACAGGCGACCGTTTTTACTTAGCCGTTGCAGTAAAAAACTAGCCGTTTTGTGGCAAAAAACCGTTGCAGAGCTGCTCGTCTAGAGCTATAAAAGCACCCAAGCTGCCCGCGGCTCGCCACTTCTGCTCTCACGCATTTCCTTCCCAAGCCCTATTCCAACCGCGCTAAGCATCCAACAGCCACACTACACACCCAAATCTGTCCGGTCAACCCTGGGGATTGCTATGGCCAAGTTCTCAGGCACTAGCATGACCGAGGAGGACCTCAAGATCTTAGAGGCAGAGGGACACATCGACGCCGGCAGTTGGAGGCTGCCCGAGAAGGAGGAGATTCCAGAGCCACTCGAAGAGGAGTTCGTGAACTTCGAGCACTTCGCTGCGTTCGGGTTGAGGTCTCCCGAAAGCGACTTCGTGGAGGCCTTCTTGAACATCAGCTGATTGGAGGTGGCCAACTTGAACCCTAACTCCATCCTCCAGATGGTCGTCTTCGCACACCTGTGCGAGGGCTATCTGGGAATCGATCCACCGGTGGGGCTATTCCTTCACTACTACACAGTGACGAGGAGCAGCTCCGCCGCTTCCGGACTAGGGTGCTACTTCCTCAAGCTCCGGGCAACCGCCGACGACGTTTCGTACCCCCGTCCACCGCTGCTCGACTCAATGGGCGCGTGGTGGATAAGGTGGTTCTACTCCAAGCGGAGCGACGACAGCAAGCTCGTCTTCACCGAACAAGCTCCGGCGAAGGGAACGCCAATGCCTCGGCCGGAGCTGTCCGACGAGGATTGGTACTTGACCCGGAAGATCGCTTCCCTCATGGCCCTTGGGCTCACAGGCAGGGAGATAATCCGGGACTTCACGGCGAACAGGATCTGTCCGCTACGGAAGAGGTCCTACCTCCTCTACAAGATAGAAGGATGGGAGGACATCACCAGGGAGAGCACGGGTAAGTTCCTCAAAGACTCAACCTCCCTTGGTGTATTCATCCGAACAGGAACTAACGATTTCTTCTGTTCGGGAAGTGCAACCTACCGAAGCATGGGTGACCGAGCAGGTTGACTCCATGTTGAAGGCTGCGAAGAAGGACGGCGAGGTCACCGGCGAGGTGGCCTACACATGTCCGAGAAACGTGCTCGTCTGCACGCCCGAGGTAAGTTATTTAGACCCCATTCGTTTTGCGAGACTCACACGATTAAGGCACAATAACATTCGCTTCCCAAACGTGCAGGAGGACCAGCTGATCCTCGGAGGGATCGTCGAGGAGCTCTCTGAATCCGAGGGAGCGAGGAAGGCCAAGGCCAAGGTGGCCGAGAAGCCCAAGGTGGCCGCTGCACCGACGTGGAGCTCGCCGCGCCGCAGCGACCGCCAGCAACCACCGAAGCCTCCTGCGGCAACAACGCGCGCCCAGCAGATCAAGCGCGCCCGCGGACAGCCAAGGATGGAGCACCCAAGCCCATCCCTCCTCACCGAACAGAGCGATGAAGAGGTACGAAACTTGACCCACTGGCTGAAGCGATACACGCAAGCTTACCCGGGCCATGTGGAACGGCTGCAACAGATCGCCGAGCAGAGGAGGCTCGAAGAGGGAGTCGCGCGCAAGGAAGCACTTCTTGAATTGCGCAAAAAGAGTGCTCAGCTCAGCAAAGAGCTGAGCCTGTCGCCACAAGCTTTTGGAGGCCACAGCGAGGAACACAAGGAGCCCCCGAGCAAGAGGCGCAAGCTCCGCAAGGGAGCGAAGAAAAAGGTTAAGTTCCCTGCAGCATGTATGTTTTAGGAAAGATGTTCTCTTTAAGTTCTACCAAACCGCGGTGGATCTAACTCTTTTCCTCTTCATCAGCTGCCCAGGAGGAGACCGCCACGGACGACGTGGAAGCTGGCAGCGTGATCTGCGCTGCCGCCAGGATCCACCGATGAGATCGACGCGCTACAGAGCACGGTGAAGAGGCTGGAGTTCCAAGAAGCGGGGCGCGGAACCACGGAGAGCGGAGCCAAGGTATTGGCTCTGCCGGTTGCCCAGGGCGGGACCGAACAGACGGTCTTGCCCGGCACTTCGTCGCAGGGGCAGGTCATCCCTGCGGCAACGGCAACCTCCGGAGAGCAGGGAGAAGTTCCTGCCACCGGAGAGCAAGAAGAAAATCACGGACAGGGGGCTCAAATCGTCTTGTCCGTAACCCCACCGACGTCTCCGATCAGAGAGACGCCTGTCTTGCCCGAAGCTGCTCGGGAGGAGGAGGAGGAGGAGGAGCAGGAGCAGCAAGGCGACAAGGATGTCGCCGCCAGCCCTCCCAGGACCGAAGTTGCCAAGGAGAGGAGGCGAGCCCCCAGGCAGGCGAGTAAGCATCCAAAAAACTCAAGAGCTGGGCATCCGTAGTCGCGTCGACCAGTTGGTCTATGCGAGCCAGCGGGAAATTGTCCTTAGGACAGGCCGCGTTCAAATCTGTGTGGTCGACACACATCCTCCACTTGCCGCCTTTCTTCTTCACAATCACAGGGTTGGCCAGCCACTCGGTGTGATCAACCTCGCGGATGAACCCAGCAGCGAGCAGCTTGCCAAGCTGATACTTGATGATGCCCTGTTTGAAATCCGAAAAACGACGAAGCTTCTGGCGAACAGGCTTTTTGTCCGGCCGGACTACCAGTTTGTGCTCGATAACCTCCCTTGGGACCCCGGGCATGTCAGACGGCTCCCAGGCAAAAACGTTTGCATTAGCTCGGAGGAAGGCAATGAGCTCGCTTTCCTATTTGGGGTCCAGATTGGCCCCCAAGTGAACTGTCTTGGAAGAGTCATCAAGAGACAGCGAAACTTTCTTGGTCTCTCCCCCTAGCTGGACAGAAACCTTGGGACGTGCAAAATTGGTCCGCGGAACGTCGGGACCACGCGGTGGAAGCTGATCGACCAGGGCAAGGGATTGCTCGTCGTAATTTAGAGCAGCCTTGTAGTTGCCCTTGACCGTGATCACGCCACTGGGACTCGGAATCTTCACGCAATGGTATGCATGGTGGGAGACGGCCATGAACTTGCCAAGAGATGGCCGGCCCAAGATCGCGTTGTAAGCAGATGGGAAGTCGACCACGTCAAACGTAATCAACTCTGTCATGAAGTTGCTAGGGATGCTGAAGGTGACGGGCAGAACGATATGCCCCAACGGCCGCATAGCTTCTCCTGGCACAATCCCATAGAAGGGCATCGCGACCTCTTTGAGTTTCGAGCGAGGAATCTGCATCTCGTCCAAGACATTTGCCGAAAGCAAGTCCAGCACACTCCCGCCATCGATCAGGACACGCCCGACTCTAGCGTTGCTGATGGTTGGAGCAACCGCCAGCGGGAGACGCTGAGGCTTGGTCATCCCAGTAGGGCAATCCTCCTTAGAGAAGGAGATGGGAACCTCGGTTCACTTCATCGATTCGGGCTGTGGTTTGCCCTTCTCAACGTTGTGGACCTCCCGAGCAGCTTCCTTGAGGCTGCGCTGAGAGGGATAAGCCGAGGAGCCGCCAAAGATAACGGCTATATGGTTCACGGGCTCTGGATAATCATCCTCATCGTCCCGATCACCATCATCGGTTTGGCGCTTGGCCTTGTCGGCATCACCTTGTTCGGGCAGGGTGGGCATGGGGCCCTTGCCGTTGTAGAAATCCACGAGCTTTGTAGTCCAGGTCCTGCAATGGCGTATATCGTGCCCGTAGTTTTGGTGGAACTTGCAATATCGGTCACTGGGACCTTTCTTGCCTTGATTGCCTCCCTGGGCACGCTTCTTGCCCTTGTAGTTATTGTTGGGCTTCTTCTGCCCGTCTTTAGGAGGAGGTGTGCGATCTATACCTGTGATGGTATTGTTCGCATCACCTTTATTCTTCTTCTTCCGGGACTTCTTGTCACCAGGATTGTTGCTGCTCTTCTTCTTCTCATCTACACTAGGCTGGGCGGGCAACTCGCCCTTGTCAAACGCCTTCTTATACTGAACGCGCTCTGCCGCATTGGCATAGTGGTCAGCCGCCTTGAACAGGTCGTTGGCAGTCCAGGTCTCGTTGATCTCGAGATCCTGGGTGAGCCACTCGTCGCGGACACCGTTTTTGAAAGCGCGGACAACAGATTCATCCAAAATGTTCGGGATCGTTTTGCGGATCTTGATGAAATGCTTCAAGAAGTTGCGGAGGGTCTCCCCGTTCATCTGGATCATCTGGTGCAGATCATCCTCCTTGCCCAGACGTACGTAACAGCTCTGGAAATTAGCAATCAGAGCGTCACAAAGTTGGTCCCACGAGTGGATGGAACCTTCCTGCTGGTTAAACAGCCACGTCCGAGTAGCACCTTTAAGGACAGTCGGGAGGTAATTGGCCATGACTAGCTCGTCACCCCCGGCTGCCATGATGGCAGTAGCGTAGATGGAAAGGAACTCCTCTGGGTTTTGGGTCCCATTGTACCTTTCCACGTGGCCAGGTTTGAACTTGGAAGGCCACCTGATAGCGCGGAGCTCATCAAAGAAAGCCTTGCAGCCCGAGACATATGACCGGCCACCCTCTCCTGCAGAACCTAGTCTTGAAAAAACGTTGGTTCTGTTGCCCGGAGGAACTCTTGTTGAACGGGAGGACTCTGCCTGGAGGAACTCCCTCCGAGACAAACCTCCGCGCTCCTTCCTCGTGGTCGCTATGATGCGCTCTTCATGAGGGGATCGTCCGTGATCGTCGCGCACACGCTTGCTCCTGTGGTCGCGGTGACTACGGGGACTTGGCGAGCGTCGGCGGCCACGGGTATCTGGCTCGTTGTGAGTCGTCCTTCGTCGGTGATGAGGGTCACGCGACCGATCAGAGCGCTCGCTATCGGAATCCACCCGGACAGGCTGACTGCGCTGCCCGGAAGAAGTGTTAGCTTCTCCCATGGACTTAAGGCCTTCAGCCAGCCGCTCAAGGTGAGAAGCAACAGCGTCGCCCATGAGGGCGAGGTTGTTCTGGTTGGCGGATCTGATCACCGTTGCTAGGGCTTGAAGTTGTTCCCGGCTCAGCTCATGGGGTCCTGGGATCCCTGAGGAGTCCGCGTTTTGCCCGACCGGAGTCTGGTTACGCGGAGGTTCAACCCGAGCAGGCGGTACCTCTGCTGGGAGACTTGGCGTAGACGCGCGAGGCGGTTCGCGTCGCTGACGCTTGCGCTGATCGCGAATTTGCGCCAAGGTTTGATTGATGGAGGCATCTAAGCTATGGCGAACAACTTCTTGCTCGCGAGCAGCCAGCGTAGCTCCATCTTGTTGCCGAGCAGAATTGATCCGCTCGATCTCTTCGGCCGCCGCGGCCAGTCCAGGATCCTCAGAGGTTCCCTCGTCGGCCATATTGATGCTGCGATGGCCGTGCATTGGCGCGCTAGACGGTGTCATCACTGTGTCGCCACAGGAAGAGTCGACCGACATAGCCTTGGAATCCGAGAGATCTAAACCATCGTAAAGATCGTCGGTTCCGTATTCATCGTCGATGATGGGAGCTTGATCTAAGACCATCTCCGAAAAGTATCCCGAGATTTCTGTCCCAGATCTGGAAGATGATCGAAATCGAACAGATCGATCCGATCTGACAGGGGATGAGACATCCTGTCCTTCTGAGTCGTAGCCCTCATGAAGAGATCACTGGTCGCTGATGGAGTTCGACATGCTCGATCTACTAGGCTCCCCACGGTCGGCGCCAACTGTCGACGGTTGGGATATCGGTCCCAAGTCACCTAAGGTTCTTAAGAAGGGGAGATAGGAGACACGCCGAACAGAGCGAACAGCAATCAACGAGCAACAGGGAGACATAGGGTTTTTATCCTGGTTCAGGCCTCTCGAAGAGATAATAGCCCTACGTCCAGCCTTTCTTTATATCAAAGAGGATTACAAGAGGAAGCTCGACGAGACGAACAAGCCTCGGCGAGATTGTGTGTACAGGAAATCGTATGCGATGATCTCGTGTTGGATGGGATGCCCCTAAACGCCGTAGGGGCTTGGTTTATATAGTGTTGAACAACCGACCTACCGGGAGATAATCGGGCCGGGCTAACCACGAGACCGTAACGAACTCGTACCATGCCAAATACATCCCACGGTAGATAAGGTATACTCCAATTCTTGGGGATCACGACGTCTGCTCCAATCCGGGTCTTTACGTACCCGTGCAGAACTCTTGTTTGAGACGGGCTCAAACACGAATCCTTGGCCGTTACGCACCATGCCAACCCTGAGACTGTTCGGCAGGATGCATATAGGCCAGATAGAACCTTCTAAGGAGCCAGGCCTTAGAAAACTGTTCGATTGGGCCGTCAGGGAGTGGGTCATGGCAATGGGTCGTAATTCAATCCCCGACAGACGTCATTGAATCAGTGAAATGCCCAAGTGTGGTGTTTTTCATATACTATTTTGGTTAATGAATGTTGTAAGTAGCTTATTAGCAATATTGATCGGCACATTATATTTTTTCTGAATTTTTTGGATGCTAAAATCCATTAGTTTTCAAATTTTTTTGTGATATATCGTCCTGTCTTGGTGGTGAAATTTTGGGGTGATATATCACCTTGGCTTAATGATGTGTTCAGGTTCCTGCTAGCTTATTAACAGCGAGCAGGGATGTGGTTGCATAATCTCCAATTCCCCAGTGGATGAAGACGTTGCTTCCTTTGGCTGCCTAATCCCCGGGTGGGTGAGGCGTGTGGGGATTCTTTCCTAGGGTTTTATATGGGCCCATAAATTCCCCTCAGGGCTCGTTTGGCATCTCGTGTGTCTGGGCCACGTGAGAACTGACCCACGCGGGGGTTGGGTTGATCCACTTGCACCACCCAATCCACGCGCTCGCACTGGTGTTCTGATCTCTTGCGCGTTTTTGGAATGCTTGCGTGAGGTGGTCGCTACAGGGCTGGTCTCCAAGGCGGCGGTGGGAGGTGGGAGGAGCGCCGCCCGCACGGCCACGCGACGTTGCGAGTCGCCAGCACCGTTCCACGCCTCGGAGGAGATTTTTCTCACCCCCGTGGGTCGACGTGGATCGTGCCACGATACCGTGCAATACTCGGCCTGCCAAATACAGTTTTGGACGGAGCGTGGAAGCTCACCCCGGCGTGGGCTGAAAGCCACGGGAGACGGGGTTTAGGGGCCGATACACCCCAAACCACGTGTTGCCAAATGAGGCCTCAGGGGATATTTGACCCAGGGAGTATCTCCTGCAGCTCCCAAATGAGCCCCAAAGATAGAAAAAATGTACATGGTTATAATCAAAGTAGAAAGATTAACCACCTGACCTCATTTTCTTCCTTTGCATCGCTGATCTTAAGCGTTGTCGATTTGCTTCTCTAAAAGACAATGATCTTGATCAATCTGTTAATAGGACTTCTCCTCTGCTTGTTGTGTTATGGCTATGTACGTCTCTGAATGATGTGTGTGCTTCAATCGATTTCTGCTTCTCCAGTTGATGTGTGTGCCTGTGATCAATCTGTGTATGTGTCTAACCACTGTTCGCAAGGAGATTAATCCCCTTTTATACGTGTGGTTTGTTGGTTAGAGATCCGATTTGTTCTCATGTGTGCAACATATGTTGGCTTTTCTCTGATTGGACCTGAGTATTTTGTTTGACGAATTGAACTGAGCATTGTCTTTTGAGTATATTGGTTTTCAATTTAATGTTGATAATTATGTGACCTGTACATGTTTACCGTTGGATTTGTTGTAATTTGGTGTGTTTGTCTGATCAATTAGGGATTTAGGGCCTGCCAGGTGCTATCACCAAATCAAGAACAAGTCATACCCCACATCAAGGTACTGCCATGGTGTCCCTAACCCCAAGATTAGGATCTATGACTTTGGGATGAAGAAGGGAGAGGATGATCTGCGTCGCCCTAGGAGTTGATCAACACCATCCCAATGTCGTCCGCCCCTGTTCCGTCGCCCGGGCTAGTAGCTGTCGCCCTTGACGTCGTCGGCCGCTGACCCGTGCCGCCCTGGCTAACTCGCGCCATCCTAGGATTTTGGTGTTTCTATGTACTAATAAAATATATTAAAATCCAATTTGTATCTATGTTGGTATGTACCATTGATTTTTGTGACTTCATGACGTGGCAAATACATGTTCGATGACGAAATTCTTGTCCACGTCATCTATCTATGACACACTTATTTGTCATAGATCATGCATGTAACCTGCCACCCTAGAATGACTTCACATGTTTGTTTATTTGTTTGGCATGAGCGTAATTGGTGTTGTAGATTGTGCGACATAAACAAAATAAATTGACCAAATAAACAGAACATAATTATAAGCACAAACACAACAATGTCATGAAAGAACATATTTATTATGAAATAAAAAAGATTGGACAGCATAGCACCATATCTCATGATAAACCAATTAAAAAACATGATAGTCAGCAAATCAAGTAAATAAATCACCTTTGAAATAATTAATCAGCTCTCACATATATAATCGATGACTGGTTGCTGAATAAACAGTCGCCCAAGTTACAGTATTCAAAGATACCACAGGCAAATATAATCTGAGACCATTATCAATGATTAGACAATTATTTCTTCATTGTTTTACAAAATACTTTAGTTCAAAACATCCCAATCTAGCCAAACAGATCTACATAACACAACTTAATTGCCACTAGATATAGTTCAAATGATCCGAACCAATCGAACAACACACAAGTGCAAAGGATAGGTGCCAGGTTCAAATAACAGCGAGGTTCAAATAACAGCTTACTAAGTGCAATCAAACAGCATGCAGGTGCAACCAAAAACAGCCAGGAACATACCAAGATAACAACAATCATCCGGTCAATGTGCACAGCATCAACAATTCATGGTTAAATTGGGATGAACTTATTATATTTTTAAACAGTGTAGCTTCTAATAGATATAATCTCAGGATATGATACAACAAACTATATAAACATGCTTCAATCAAACTATCACCATGTTGCAATAAGATTAAGCCCACAAACACTATAGCAGCGTGTTCAAACTAGAGAATTAACCTCTAATATGATAATTAGATACCCAAAAATTCTTCAATTTGTACAGTGCTCAGGAGGAATCTAGGAAATTCTTACGTAGTGTCGGATCTGAGCTGACAAAGAAGGTAACAAAGAAGGCAAAGCACGAGAAGCTCGCTGTCCTAGAAATCAGATTACCGGGCTACACCGTGCACCAACCGACGAGATGATCCGAAGATACGATGCCTATCGTCCCCAACATGGACCGAGTTGAGGAGGAGACCCGAGGAGCAGAAGAAGAGCAGCATAGAGACTCGATGCCCACCGGGTACCCAAATCGGAGACAGAGCGAGCACCACCACCATGGGAACCACCTCCACCTAGTGAACCAGGCTAGGATGATGAACCGTGGAGTGAACCAAGAGAGAGAGAGAGAGAGAGAGAGAGAGAGAGAGCTCGCGTGTGCGTCCTCAAAAACACGAGAGAGCAACCGACTAAAATAGAGAGAGAATAAGCACGGAGAAGCAACGAACCACGTAGGGAAGCCGGAGAACCAGTTCCCACAACACCCGCGATGCGCGCATCCGCCATGCTTGTAACGGCCACCGCCGACACCACACAGCAGCGAGAAAGGCTACTCGTCTGCCAACCCTAGACAGCAGCGCTGCCCTCTCCATCTTATGCCTTTAAATGGGCTAAGGCCCATTAGCCTACAGGGCAAAAGCCGAATAATTGGTCCGTAGAATTGGTTTGAAGTTTCTTTAGCAACGATGAGGAAAGAATGTGATGATGGTGCTATGCTGTCCATATCAACAACCCTATTGCGCTAAAAGTAGGTTGGACATCATTAATCCTAAGAACTGACTATGCATGTAACCCTCTTCCCTATGGATCCAAACACCCTTCGCTCAAGAATACCTCTCCACACCTTGCGAAAGGGTACAGGTAGCTCAGGCCTACAACACCTACGTACACATCCTTTGTTCATAAAAAATTATGAACCCAATTGCACCATTGGGGAGGAAAACATTTTGTTCGCAAAGCTTGCCGTAAAAAAGACCATTTTTCATTGTCGTATGCTTTTTTAATATTGATCCTCCAAATTACACCATTTAATTTTTTAACGCGAAGTTCATGGATTGTCTCAGGAAGAATAATGACTTCTACAATGTTTCTCCCTGGCATAAAAGTTGTTTTGAGTGGGACTGAGCACTTTATCAGTGACTCGCTTGAAACGATTGGTCGTAGCAATAGTTCTGTATTGTTGAACCTTTGTTGCGTCCTACAACTTGGGAAGCAATGTGATTATGCCAAAATTTAGGTTATATATTGGTAAGCGGTCATTAAAAAAAACCTTAGTCGACATGGCCATAAAATTTTAGTTCGATTTAACTCCCGAAATATGTGATAGAATTTTATGGGGAAACCATCTGATCCAGGTGCTTTGTTATGTTCCATTTTGAAAACAGCTTCTTTTATCTCTTGTTCAATGTTCAAAAAAGGATGTTAGTAATTCATTCCCCAAAGGACTGACTTGAGAAATGTTTTCTCGAACAGATTCAAACATAGCGAAATGATAAGTAGTCCAAACTTAAATCAAACATGTAAACAAAATAATCCCTTTATATAATCTACATGATTGTCATGACACTTTGAAACAGAGAGACATGATTGTCGTGACATTATTTCCAGTCATTGAAATCATAATCCATTTGTATAATCCATATTTAGAGTGATAAGGGAAATACAAGAACATAACCAATATGCTAATGCAACATGGTGTTTTGGCATTCTCAGGATAAAAATACAGACTCAAAATAAAAAAAATTACTAGGAAGGAACACAAATCCAAACAATGTTTATACTATGCTGCTATGCAGAGAATATTGCATCCAATGTCAAAGTAGCATTCGAGACCTCGTTTAACTGCCAATGCTGAAATATATGCACTCCTTTCTATTGCATATATAGTTGCATGTAAAACATTTGGAGTGCAATTTATCCTGTTGGTCTTGATAGCCATTCTCAATGACAATGTGCCCCATATGAATGAGATTTTACCGCAGGATCAGCAGGTAGATGGTAGACTTGAAACATACACGGGCTTGGCAAATTTATCCTTCTGAAAGAATCAGCTCTCCACTTTGCAACTTTGTGGTTGAGCTGTTCCCCGAAGAATCGTTTTCCATTGTTAATGTGCATTTCTTCAAGAACCATGGCGTTCTCCACCAGGAACTTGGCGAGCTGAGCTTGGAAACAGTTCACTTCCTTGTCTTCAAACATTAAGGTCACCTTCCTTAAGCTCGTCTCTAAGCATCTAAATTTACAGTTGCTCAGAGCTTTGAGCTCTGAGATCCCGGAGCAATCTTCAATAGCTCCATCCAGTGAGCCCATGTATGACTGGAACCTCTCGAATCTTTCAATAGATTTTCTGAAAGTAGTTTCCCTACCAGGATGATCGCCACGCCGATGGCGGAAGCTATAAAGCAAGTTGAGCGTAAGCCGGAGCTCGGAGATCGCCGGGCAGCAACGGAGTAGGCCTCCCATTGCTGCTTCTATTTCGTCGTTGCCATATTGGTAGCCATTCTCTCCATTGCCGCATTGGTCGCCACATTGCAACGCTTGGTCTTCATTGTCGTTGTCGTAGTTGTAGCCACCTTCTAGCTCGAGGAACTTGAGGCTGGGGAACGTCGGCAATGGCACTGGCACCTCGCCGGAGACAATGTCGTTGACGCAGTGAACACGTAGCGTCAGGGCCGTCGTGTGGCAGAAGCTCGCGGCCATGCGGGCCCAGGGCTCGTACTCCAAGCCGTCTACCGGAGGTCGGCAGACGCCGAGATCGACGGTCGCCAGATGCGTCGCCGGCGAGCCCAGGGAGAGCCGCACGGGGTACCCCCTGTAGCGGAAAGAGCGAAGGCTCGGCATGTCGAGGTAGATGCCGCTGTTCGCGCCGCGCGCGTGCTCGTCCTCATTGAAGCCGTAGCCCCAGGCCATGTCGAGGTCGAGGATGAAGTCCGTCATCGTGGCTGCTCGGAGGCGGAGCCGCACACCCGAGTAGTAATCGCGAGATCTGGACGGACGCGCCGCCTTCGCCGGCGACACGTGCTGGACGCCGACAAGCCGCAGGGCGGCGAGCCGGGGCGCCGCGTCGACGACGGCCTGGAGGTAGCCCTCCGGGAGAACGCAGTGGCGGAGGCACAGATCGGCGAGGGAAGGGAAGGCGACACACGGGAGCGGCGACGGCGCGCTGCCGCGGAGCGTGAGGTCACAGCACGAGAGATCCAGCAGCCGGAGCGTGGCGGCGCACGGCAGGGAGACCAGCCACAGCCCGTAGGGGAGGGCGTCGTGGCGTTGACCGATGTTGTCCTTCTCCGAGAGATCCACGCGGAGCTCCTCCAATCCGGGCGTGGCGCGGTTGGCGAGGAGGTCGACGCCGCCGACCACGACGTCGTCGTCGTCGAACATGTTGTTGGCTTCTGGAGTTGTGGGCTAGCTTCCTCAGGCACTTGTCGCGACTCGCAGGTAGCGGCGGAAGGCGGCGTCAAACAAACTTATGGGGCGAGGGTTTTTATACGTGAGGGCGTCGTGGGTCAGGGCTCAGTCTCATCGTATAATTGGGCTTCGGAGTGGCAGGCCCAACTCGATCATTGCACGAATTGAAGGTATCCAGGACTCTCAACTTTATGCCCACTTCGCTCTTCCGTCGAGAAGTTCTGTGCGAAGTTCTTTTGAAATAATAGAAATATCGGTAAAGCTTATGACCGGGCATCCGACAGGGTTGAACATATGCGGCCCAGCAACCAGCTGCGTGATTAGCGCACACAACCATGTGATTACCGAACACTGCTCCTAGCAAAAAAAAAAGAGCGAACTGATTCCCTGCTTGTCGCTGCTAGCAAAAAAAAATGAGCGGTTCATTTTTTTATTTAATTTTCTCTTTTTTTCTCTATTTCATCTGGAGTCCAAAATGCATAGAACAAATTTTATAATTCATCTAAAATCCTAATAAACTCATTTTAAATACATTTTATTTTTTAAATTTTTTTATTTTTTTCATTAGCCAAATTGTTTCAACAGTCTATATACATTGTTTTCAATAGGCTAAACTAGTTATTTCAGTAGGCTAGACATATTGTTCCAACAGAAAAAACTAATTGTTGCATTTGGCTAGACATATCGTTCCAGTAGGCTAAACTAATTGTTTCAACAGATCAAAAATATTGTTCCAATGGGTTGTATAAATTGTTTCAACAAACTAGATAGATTGTTCTAACAGGCTAAACTAATTGTTTCAACATGCCAAACATATTGTTCCAATAGGCTTTACAAATTATTTCATCAGGCTAGACAAATTGTTCCAATAGGCTAAACTAGTTGTTTCAGCAAGCTATATATATTGTCCAATAGGCTAAACCAACTGTTTCACTTGGCTATACGTTCACTAGGCAAAGTAATTGTTCGAGCAGGCTAGCCATATTGTTTCAACGGGCTAAACTAATTGTTGCATTAGGATAACAAATTGTTTCAGTAAATTTTTATATAGCAACATTGGCCTTGTTTTGTTCGTAAAAAAGCGAGGAACGCAGCGGTGCAAACGGTTCATGCAATGGAGCAACCAGTCAAAATCTATGGCCGTCAAAAGAAAAAACTAAAAAGTAATCTTTTCGCTTACGTCATTGCCGACGTCATTGCATTCAAACAGGGAGGGATTCGTGAGCACGCTGTGGCGGCCTACGATTTAGAGGAAGAACGGAGGCAAAACAATGGTTGGATAAGTTTGTTCTGGTGGGGCGCCGAGTTGTTTCAGCGGGTGGATGCACCGTTGGTGGGCCGACCGAGCCACGTGAAGCGTCCGACGACCGCGCGTAGGGTCGGACGTCCGTCCCCAGGTCGCCGCCAAGAAATATTCTGTGTACACTCTATATCCCATATCCGTAAATGAACGTGACCTAACACATAAAAATATGTCACACAAAATCACAAGAGTAGTCTACAATTACATCGAGTAGAAACTAAACTAGACAAATACAGATACACTTTCTTTGAGGAGAACTTATCTTGTGAGGGCAACCGTGCAACCGAACTATCAAAGGTTGTAAAAAATTCTAAAAAAATATATAGATGTACTTCATTGTTTACTCTATGTTTGTATGTATGAAGTTTCAAAACAAAATTTATTTTATATTAATAGTTATAAAAAATAAAAAAAACTTACAGTTCCGATGAATTCAAAATTGATAAAATTTTATATTTTTTGTAACTTTTCAATATATGATGAATTTGAACTTGAAATTTTATACAGAGGTAGGGTAAGTTGAAGAGCACATCTACAATTTTTTTTAAAATTTTTTACAACTTTTGATAGTTTGGTTGCAAGGTGGTTGCACCATAAGTTTGATTACACAGGATATGTTCCCTTCTTTGAGGTTGCTAAGTAACCGGGATAAAGCGAGGGCATTTATTAAGGCTTCCGCAAGATAAGATTTAGCCCTTTGGGGTGTGTTTGGCTGTTTGTACCAGGTTAAACCTGTATGGGATCGTACAAGTTGAATGAGATGGTTACATACGGTATGATTCAAGTGAGATGTTTGGTTGCTTTAACATGATCATACAATATTTTGTTTGGTTCTCGTATGAGATGACGTAGAATGATTTAAATACCATCGAATAATACTTTATATATTGTGAAAATTTAACCTAACGCATGATTTTATTTTGGATGATTTAAACTAAATTTAGTTTTCACTTCAACATTCAAACCAAATTTTAAATGTCACATTCAAATTGGATTCAATATTCAAATTGGATTTTAAATTCAAACTACATTTAATATTTGAATTGTTAATCAACTTCAAATTTTTTAAAACATTTGGATTTACAATTCAAACAAAATTTAAAATCAATTTAAATTTTAGATTCAAAACTCAAGTCGTACTTTCAATCCAAAATTCAAGCAAGTTATAATAAAGATTTGAAAATTAAAATCAACCCAAGTTCAAAAACAAATTTCAATTTTTAGTCTGAAAACGTAAATTGGATTTTAAATTCAATATTCAAGGTGTATTGAAAATTCAAACATATTTTCAAATTCAAAATCTAAAAATTAAAAACCTATTTAAAATTTATATCAAATTTCATATCTAAACAGAATTCAAAATTGAAATCAATTTGAAATTTGGTACACGATAAAAAAAATGAATTAAGAAGAAGCAAGAGCTTTCGAGGGAAATTTGTACGGTGTCGTTTGACCAAAACGAGCGAACAAAGTCATACAGTATATTGAGAGAATATTTCATTTTTATGTATCCCACCGTTTAGAATGATTTGGTACAGTTCATTCTACCAAACACATAAATGGACACAAATTCTAAACCATCCCATACAGAAACCATCTCATTCAGGTAACCAAACACAGCCTTGATTTCCTACCGTATCAGAGTCATTCAACACGATGTCAATGTAGGTGGCAATGGCGGAGTCAGAAAATTCTAAGGGGGGCTAATTAATGCATTTCGAACAGGGAGCTAAAAGCTACAATAGATTTCAAGATCATCTCGAAACGGTTTCAACAAGTCAGCCTACTTCATTCGACTTGTTTTTATCGTTTGACAGGTAATTTCAAGATAAACTAAACATGCCCCTGAGCTAAAAGCCTATGTCTAAACCATATTCAACGAAATATAAGAAACATTCAAGGCTCAAGCAATAGCTACGACGAATTCCTAAAATATGATTATACTATAGTTATCTTATCTATTGGGGATTGAGTTTTTCTTTCCCCAAACAGTTAAACACCTCTTGGTGCTTTTGAGTATTCTCCAGACCGTTACCCATAGACGTGTGGTTACCCAGGATGACAGGGGACTCCATGGGCTAGGCGTTGTCCAATGGCATATTGTCGTACCCTTCTTTGGCATATTAATTGCCTGGACAGAAGATGTAGCCCTTGTGCTGAATCATGTTGCCTGTTACGTTTGGAGACTCCACCAACTTCAGGATCAAGTTGATCACCTTTGAGGTGGTTGACATCGCATCCACATTCAACGCTATTTTTGGACGACCAACGTTGGCCAAGTTCATGGCCACAACCCACCACACCTACCACTGTGTTAAGACCCCTAGCCCAAAGGGGGTTATCATGGTCAACAACAGTTAAAAGCGACTCTGGACTATGACTAGCGGTTGCTCACCATGATCATTCAAATGCCTTAGCCCAGTCCACCAAAGGAACCAAAGAAAGCTTTTCGGTTCAATGGAGCCATCCAGCTTGAGGAAAGACTATGAAGTTCCCCTATTCAAGAATTACCCAACCAAAACATGCATTTGGGGACCACCCTAGACCCTAAATAGGAAAACAAGCTCATTACCTTACTTTAGGCATGGGCGAATGTGTTCACTTGGGAACCATGCGACATGCTTGGGGAAGGTGATTCAACACGAGCTAGCTATCCAGCTTGGCAAAATTGGCCCGTTAGGTAGAAGCTTCGCCATTTTTCCGACTTAAAGCTTGGCATTATTTAGGAATAACTTCAAAAGCTCATAAAGGACGGTTTCACCCAGTGGAACACACCGAGTGTCTGGTCAACCCGGTAGTAGTCAAGAAGAATGGAAATAAGTGGTGCATATGTGTTGACCACACAGGTCTTAATGCCGCTTGTCCAAAGGACAACTTTTTGCTGGCTCGTATATACCAACTTGTCAACCCAACCATGGAGTCCAAACTTATAAGTTTCATGGATGCTTACTTAAGCTACAAACAAATTCACATTTTCCCTCAGGATAAAGGGTAGACTACCTTCATCACACCTTTTGGCACCTTCTACTACATGACCATGTATTTCGGTCTAAGGAACGCTAGAGCCACATTCAAACGCCATATGTGGAAGACACTCCCTGATCAGATCAGATAAAAGCTGGAGGCTTACATAGATGACATAGTCATAAAGAGCAAACAAGATTCTGACCATGTACATGATCCTGAAACCTTTTGCAATTTTAGGAAGTATAAAATAAAGTTGAGCTGGGAGAAGTGCACCTTCGTTGTGCGCACTGGAATGTTGGTCGGGCACATGATTGGGTCTTTTGGCATTGGCGCCAATCCTGAAAAAAATCAAAACTATAGAAAAGCTACAACCGCCAATTAATGTCAAGCAATTGCAAGGCCCAACCAAGCGCATGGCAGCTCTAAGTCATTTTATTTTCCGGTTAGGCGAACACGGGTTGCCTTTCTTCATGGCCTTCCACAAGTACAATGGTTTCAAATGGACAAAAAAAGCCGACAATACAAGTCCTATCATGACTTAGGGTTTACTTGGATCAATGCCTAAGTGAGCCACACTTAAGGTTAGGGTGGCCACAGGTGGTTAGGTAGTTGTTTGCTTCTTTACTAAGCTTAGGTTTGCCACAGATGGTTAGGCATGCCGCAGCTTATTTGCCTAGCAATTTTTCGCCACAGTTGTGGCACTGAAAACAACCATCGCAGTTTGCCAAGCCATGGCCGTGTGGGAGGTAGGCCGGCGCGGGGGAAGGGAGGCGGTGACGACGGAGTTGAAGATGGTGGCGACGTCACAGGGTCGGCGTCCCATATGGCGGCTTGGCCAAGTGTAGATTTCAGCGGCACCGCAGCCCTTCCAGCGATGGGATGGCAGATCCCGGTAGGGGTGGTGGCCCTCACGGCTACGGGAGCAGTGAATCCTGTCTGGGTGGCAGCCCTTTTGCCGTGGGGGAGGCGTAACTCGGCGGGGGTGGTGGATCTGCGGAGGCTGGTGTTGAGACCCATGTGGAGGGTACCCCGGTTTGATGATAAATATATGTTGACAAGATGTAATTTGAAGTGTTTTGAAGAATTTTAAATGGTGCATTTGTGGAAATTTCCATGGATTGGAACTAGACCATTGTGTTGAGTTTGGGCAAGGTAATAGTTTTGACCTGATGTGGTCCGGCAAAATTTGTTAAGCTGACATATGGTGTGTTAGGGCTTGCAAATTGTGATGTCACCAATAGATTATTATGTTGGTAATTTTGTGATGGACTAACCTTGTAGGTGAGGTAAGGTGTGTTGGTTTCGTGTGTGTTCGCCTTAGTAATGTAGGTATCGACGGGTATGTGGCTGACGCTTTGCGGGGACAGCTGGAGGCTGGTGCGTCCGGAGGCGTTCAGGTGACCGGGTTCGATGACCTGGCGGTCACATGAGGTGGTTTACTTGAGAAGCTTAGCCATGGCAAGGAATCCGAGGCAGCTGGAGTCTGCGGCTTCGGTAACCTGTTGGCGAAGTTGATCTGACCGGTAGGCCCAGGCTTGGGCTGGCGACCGAGTAAGCTGATAAGATATTTTCCAAAGGAATATGTGGAGAATATTTCCGCTCGGGAGTGCGTCTTGTAGTGTGTGAGTTGTACACCACTCATCCTCAAATGAAAGGTGGACATGGGTTCTAGGGTTTAGGGCATTTCACCCTTGGGCTATAAATAGAGGGGGACGGCAGCACCTCCTCCTCATCACCTTAGAGCTGAAAATTTCAGAAATAGAGAGGGTGAGTTGGGTGTGTTTGGGGTGGCACTTGGAGTGCTTGTAACCACATGGAGTGTGGTTTGTAATCTCCCAACTTCTATGCAATGAAATCTTTCTTCTCCATTAGTACTTTTCATTGATTTGCTCCTATTTTTTCTTTTCTTATTTTCGCTTTTCCTTTTCAAGCTCTTGTTTTGAGATGAACTTGGATGATTTCTTGCTGGTTATTGGTGGTCTATGATGCCTTGAGGTTGCTAATATGATTTGATACACATTTTGCAACCATATGAGAGGCAAGAGATCAAGTTCTTGACTTGTTTCTCATATGTCCAGAAACTATCATCCTCGCAGTAGTCAGTAAACAATTTTTAGAAACATCTAGAAAAATTATTTTGAGCTAATTCCAGTTGAAAAAGATGCGTGACTTATATACCCATCTGTGGTAAAAATTTGAAGTCCACTGGTTTCCCCATTTGGGAGCTATGAGGTCAAAAACCGAGCCCCAAACTTTCTGCTTGAAGTTCTTGACAGCTCGTGATTTTTGACTTTTGATATTTTCTGTGGAACGAGTTTTGAGATGAATTTTGGCATGGCGCTTTAAAACTCATTTTTACATTGTAACAAAAATTCCCAAAAATATAAGAACACCAGAAAGCCACCATCCATCTCCTCCAAGTAGAAACAAACTCTGGAGAACCTGCTTTTGCTTTCCATAAAGCAGCTTGTGTTGTTTGAATTTTTATATTTTTTCTACAGAGAGTTTTGAGGAGAGTTTCGGCTACGTTGTTCAAGGCTAACTATGTAATAGGGAAAAAATCCTCAAAAATTGAAGACCACCGGAAAGCCACCATCCACCTCCTCCAAGTGAGAACAAATCTGCTTTTACTTTTCTGAAAGTCACTTTGATCATTTGGCTTGATGTTCTTTACTAAAGCAAGCTTTGAATTGATTACTCTCTTTTGGACACTTGACAACCAGGATTGTGAATGCAAAAATTCCCACATATTACATGACTCTTAGTCATGCATGCTATGGGTACACATAATTATCAAGTTGTTCGGTTTTGGTGAAAACGGTAGCGTCGAAAATTTGTGACGTCTATTCAGCCCCTCTAGCCGCCTAGCTCGGGTCTTCAACTGATATCAGAGCATTTGGTTTCGTGCTTCTTTGCAAATCTTGACCGATTTTTGAAGCCGATCCTTATTGCTATTTGAGTTATGGCGGACAAGTATTCCACCAAAGCCCCGTGTTCTCCGGAACCGATTTTTTCTATTGGAAGGCTAGGATCAAGGACCCATATGAGTTTTCCGAGGAGGTGACGACCGCGAATCAAGCCGATGTGGAGCTTAATGCAAAAGCTCGAAATTTTCTGATTCAAGGCCTTAGCCGAGGGGAGTACGAGCGGGTGTCGGACATCACCACAGCACACAAAATCTGGACGATCCTCCTGTCGGTGTATTTCAGCTGACAGGTTGTCCGGGACCTAATCCGGTGGTTCGGCTATGGGGGTGTGCCCAATCGCATCGCCCCTCTCCTCCTGCGAACGGCCCTTGACGCAAGAACAGACACTCAGTGTTACCAAGGTTCAGGCCCCTGGATCAGGTAATAGCCCTAATCCTGCTCGAGGTTCCTTGCAATGTGTGAACTGGCTAGCCCCTTGGGATCTGACCTTGTCCCCGGATGAGCCCCCTCCAAAAATAATGTCCCTTTACAGATGAACCCCCAGCCCTTATATACCTGGGCCGGTCTGGGCTACAACGCGCTACACAATACATGTTAATGGTCTCCCCACTGTAGCTATCATTCCCCTGACGCCAGTCACCGCTGTCAGTTCTTCAGTCACCGCTTCGGTCACGGCAGGACTGCTCAGATGAGACGGAGCAGCTAGCCTACCCCTAGCGCTTTACAGTCGTCGTATAGCGGGCATGAATCGAGACGGCTACGGGAACGTTTCTAGTGTAGCTAACATCATTCATCATCAGGACGGAGGAACAGGCCTTGTCAGAGCCTTGCCCACTCTGCCCAGAGCAGTTCCGTCACACTTAAATGTTTCGGATTCGACGTATCTCAAAGAAATCCCTAGCAGGTGCTCCTCCGCCCTATGTCCCTGGCAGTGGGGCCCCCGCGCCCCTCGCCACCTGGTCACCCAATGCTTGGGGTCTGCTCGCCCGCCTGCACGCCGGGAGCCATGTGTACTGATTGCCCGACGCTTGGGGCCTGTTCGCCCGCCTGTGTGCCGGGAGCCACGCGTCCATCACACCGCTTTGAGTCTTGACATTATTTATATGGCGCCCCTCCTTTTGGGGGCACTTGTCCCATCTTCCAGTGACGCGGGGGGCACACCTCGGTGTAGCATTGACCGACAGTAGCCCCCAGGACCACCCTGAGACGCAGGGGCTTCCCGACTAGGGTAATTAAGACCCACGCAATGGGGATCGCCGCGAATCAAGGGGGTCCCACCACTTTCCTGCGCTTTCGGCTGAACGGGCCCACGTTGCTATCTTCGTCTTCTTGGGAACCGTTGTCGTGCGAGGGGAAACGGACGGTCATGGCGATCGTTGTACGGCTCCATACTACTTCCATCGGAGACGGTTCCACTTCCGCCACCACTCGTAAGGTGAAGCGCTGGCGCTTCACCTATAAATGGGGGACTTAGCCTCATGGCTCTCCCACTCCTGTCTTCGCCAACGCTCGCGCCGTAGCTTCTTGCTCCCAAGCCTTTAGGGTTCTTGCCCTCAAACACATTTCGTCCTTTTTGGCCACTGCCACAAATCCTTCACCAACGCCATCATGGCAATCCTCCCTAGTTCCTCTGCCGAGGCCGATCCTGTGGTGAAGATCGACCTGATCGCACCCCGCTATGCGCTCTACGTGCACCCTGGCGGCGTCAAGCCGTCGTCCTGGAGCGGTGAGGTCGTTACCTTCGTGTGGGTGATCTTGGCGGGGCTCGTGCCGCCATACTCTGAGTCCTTCCTCTCTGTCCTCTAGTTCTACAACATTCACGCTCTCCATCTTCCCCCAACTCCATTATCTACATCGCCATCTTCGCACACCTCTGCGAGATGTTTGTGGGGGTTGTGCTTAATCTCCCTCTCTTTTGCCACTTCTTCTGCATTCGCCCCAACACGGACGGCCTAGTGGTGGGAAGCTGCCACATCCAGCTTCGCGACAACCTCAGCGGCCAGTACATTCCCCTTTCGGGGAGGTCTAACTGGCGCAACTGGAGGGCGGACTGGGTCTACATCGGCGACGACAGCGGCCTCGACGCCTTGCAGCTCCCAAAGGAGAAAGCGTTCGCCGCAGACAACTGGACCGCGGTGGTGGACAACTCAGCGGAGCTCCGAACAATGGTGGCGCGCGTCTAGCAGATGCGTGCCGCCAAGCAGTCTGACTACCTTACCCGCCGGATCAGCCCGCTCCGCCGACGCGAGCACCCCTCCTACCTGTACACCGGTACTAGCGACGCGATCTGCACATGTCCCCACGGTACTCCGACAATCCTCCTTTGCTCTGATTTATCTTTCCTCCAATTGGCTCAACCCTCGCCAACCTCTTCTCTCTTCTCTTCGTTTTTTTAGACGTCGGGGAGTTGAGCGGTTCGGAGCAAAGGGATATGTTCGACATCCTCGGGGTCGATACTCCTGAGCACCGAATGTTACCTTCGGAGGAGAGACCGTTCTGTGAGATTGACCCCTCAGAGCGTGCTCAAATCCTGCGCTCCCTGCCCCCGTAGACACCCCACAGAGGGGTCCCCTGGTGATCCCCGACCAGCCCATCGCAGGGGGACCCAGCCAGGAGCCGGCCCGCATCACCGTCGACATCGAGCTCGGCGCTCGTATCCCGGAGGTACAGACTACCGAGAAGCGGCCGGTGGAAGTCGACGACTCCACCGCCAAGCTGGCGCGCACCTCGATCCCTTCCCCCGCTCAACCAGACGCTGGAGAGGGAAGCACCTCCTCCATCAGGCCTGGGACGACCGCAACGGCGGCCCATCCGGCGACGCCACTGTCCGGGGCCGACGTCGCGCCGCTGGAGGCGCCAGACGCGGGCGGGCTGACGCTGCCCGTCGGACAGACTCATGTCCTCCCACGCCGCAACCGGTAAATTCAAAGTCTTCTTCTAGTTTCTGCTTTACAGTCCTAAATACGCCCTGCTTTCTCCGCAGTCTTCCCGCGCCTCCTGCTGCTGGCAGCCTACCGCCTCCACCAGTGCCGTCACTCGGCCCTACCAAGGCCGTCGCCGAAGGGAGCTCTGCAACAACGGCCGCTCGCGTCACCTCCACCAACGCAACCCTCGCCGATCTGGCCCGCTTTATACGGACGGCGGTGGGGATACTAGACACCCACCATGCCGCCGCTACCGAGCAGACCAGGGCGATGGCGACGCTTCAGGCGGAGCTGGCACGGGAGCGCGCCCACGTGCAATTTCGACGGGACCAGCCCCCAGGCATTCCGTTTTCCCCACCCAAGGACAACAACCAGGGCAAGAGTCAGATATTCATGTAAACAATACGCATTAAGTTTTAGACTGAAAAACGAGCGATCTAAAAATGGTCGGTCTGCCAGCCTATGTGACTGTTCGCCGCTTCCCTAAGGCTATTTTTGGCAAAGAACTTCCAGTCTCTTTGGGGCTGGTCGCCACGCTGCGCGACTTAGGACGTAGGTGACCAGAGCCAGAGGTGGTCATAAGGAAAAATAGCTAGTGGAACACTATCGATACTTGCTAGTTGCAATCCTACTTTTGATCAATATTTAACACAATATAAGTTTGTAATATTTCTTTAAAGAATGATTACTGGAATATGAACGCAGTGGTAATGTGAGAATTTGGCAGACAGAGAAAAGTAACTTACTGCTCGAATGTTGATGCGCAAAGAATGTTGATCTGTTTTTATCATACCTCCGTTTATCAAATTCTAACGATTTCTCTACAACAAAACATTCATACATGAATCTCTTGGGTACAGGTAGCATCACATACAACATTTACTAAAAAAATCTGGCCAGTGTAGAAATAGATATATTCTAGTTCGGATAAATGAACTTAATCTAACAGAAAATAAGAAACAATCCCATGCTTCAAAATATAGGTTCCACCAAGAGAAGGATATTAATGGAGGTTAAGGCCGCAGATTTATGCTGAAAAAGTAGTACATTTCAAACTAGCCCTGTACCACGTCCAAGCTGGAGCACGCATTAACAATGTTAAGTGTTGCTCGCTTTGTTGCTTACTTTTGCGCATGTTAATTAACATTCGGGGTCGTCAAAATTCCAATCGAGTAGCCAAGAAGGCATTTTATGTAGTAGTTTTTGTGAATTACAAGATCCCTGAACAGGTCCTGAGTCAACAGCACTGCAGGGAGGTAGGTTTCCTGAGGCTCCAGCTTCTTCCTGACAGCAGCAATCCAAGAGCAGCGAGAAACAACACAGTGTCAGTTTGAAACAAAAATCTTCGGCCGTAGCGAGACGAGAGAAAGATACGGGTCGGCACGTCTTGACGTACTTGTCGAACGGACTGGCTGCAGCCGCCGGTAGTGGCGAGCCGGCGAGCCAGGAGGCGACGCTCTCCAGGGAGACGGCCCGCGGGCATCGTCCGAGGTGGTCCGACGACAACGGGATGGAAGAGGCGGTGAACAAGATCCGGAAGACAATGAGGCAGCATGATGCATGAAAATATTCTATAATCATCACGATTTAAGTAAAACTGTCCTAAACTACTAAGTCTTACTCTTATTTTTATACGAAATGATACGAATGTGTGTGCATGCATGATAGGATAAATCTACCCATATAGAGACACATAATATGAAAATAGATATTTGGAATGTATCACAATTGTAAATGCATTAAAACAAGTATCCAATCATTTCTATGCAACCAAATAAATAGGATAATAAACAATGCAATGATATGATCAACCTAACATTTTCTTTATAAACACCAAACTTACCAATTTTAGGGTTAATTAAACAAGGCAAACAATTCTAGAAAATTCTTACAATCAAGATACAAAGCATGTCCAGCAAAGCTAATAAATCTAAATACAGGGGCTAGGGCATTTTACAGCAATACAAGTATAGCAATAATCCTAATTTAAGTATTTGACCTATAATTGATTTCTAAATAAAGATACAAGTTAAAAGAGACAAACTCACATGCTCACATGCTAACAATAATTTAATAAAAGGCAAAACAGTGAGATATACAATTTCAGAGGTTAATACCAATTTATACAATTTTCTTAACCAAAGGAAATACAATTTGAGCAATATTCAAAATACAAAGCATGATTAAAAGGCTACTTTAATATTACATAAATATAATACAGTGCAACAAGAAAATTTATATTTTTCCTAGGTTCCAGATAGCATGTAATAATTACCTAGAAAATTTCATATTTTTCTGAGGTTAGAAACTATTTTTAATAAATAACAATGCATTTCTAGTTAACCCATATATGGAAAAGGACTAAAACACTGCTAGAAATTACTTACAGCAATGCAGAGAAGTCAAACATAAAATATTATAATTTTAATAAAATCTATAGGATATCTAGTATCTATAATAATTTTCTCACAATTTTACAGAGCATATAGCTACTTATAATAAATCCAAAGCATTAAGATGTGCAGGGCAGAAACAGAACAAGTGGGCGCGGCCAGGACGCGGTCCACGCACGGGCAAGGCTGTGAGGACGCTGGGGCGACGTGCACAATGTATTATCCGTTGGATGCGTGATCGAGGGACGCAAAAGAAGCCACGTCGGCTGTTAGATGTGCAGGCAGAAACAAAGCATGAGAGAGGAGCAGAGGAGAGAGAGAGAGAGAAGGAGGAGCTGGGCTAGAGATGGGCTGGGCCAGCAGGGGCATAGGGAGCCAGATCACAAAGGGTTTTCAAAATTCAAATTTAAATTTTTAGCCCAACACAAGATTTAGATTTTAAAGCTCAGAATATAATTTTTAGATAAATTATTTAAATGTACAAAATTTAAATGGATGGCCAATTGACCTAATAGAATTTAAATTGCATATTTGAAATATGAACCTCTGCAAAAAGGTTTATAATTTGGAAATCAAAATATTATTTTTGGGCAAATATTTTTAAGCACAAAATTTAAGTAGATGGTCATTTGGCATAAAATACTTTGATATTCAAATTTGATATATAAACCTTTACAAAAAGGTTTATACTTTTGGAAACCAAAACATTGTTTAGGATTAAACACTATAATTTAGCAAACACCCAAATTGGATGACCAAAGTACTTACATAATAAAAAATTAGAGAAAATAATTACATGCATTTAATATTTAAATTCTAAAATAAACATTTGCAAAAGGGCATACAAGATTTGCAAGAAGGGGTACAAAAACAAATAAGTTCATCCCATATGGGCTAGATGAACCTTTTCTACCTTTTCAAAATATTTACTTTGCAAGCTTACAAAATTAGATTATTGAAAATGTTTAGAGCGTGACATTCATGATCTTGCAAGGAGGGTTTTAATATAATAACTTTATCCCATAATAGAGATTAGATGAATATTTCTATGTTAAAAATAAATACTTTAAGCAAAGCCCTCAAAAAAAAATTTTTTTGCAAATACTAGATGGTGGTAAAACATGGTTATTACTCTATGACATGAAATGCCATGTAGCAAAACCTATAATAGCCTTTTAAACCATACAGGATATTTTTCCAATATAATTTATTATATATCTATATATATACATATATATTTGTAAATACAAGTATATAGTAGCAAAAAGGGTTTCGAATTCAGTGGAAAAATATTAGTCACATAAAATAATTCCATTATTTTAATATTACAAATAATTTTCTTCATGTCCTAAATTTGGGATGTTACAGTCACCGCCACTGACCTCGCCGTCCGGCATCCTCTAGTACAATCCGGTGCGCAATCGACTCTAAATCACCCTAGCAGCAAAAGCTCCAAGGTTGATTGGACTAGGACCTCGCACAATCAAAAAGCCCAAATCAGATGACACCCTAATTTAGCATTGTTCATCAGCTCTAGAATTTGTTTTTCCTCAAATTGAGGCCCTAGATGACCGAATCAAGTAAAATGTCCGATATAAAAGTTGCTCAAAATAATGTTTACCATTTGGAAATGATATGTATAGATCTTCGTGCACTGTCAAAATATTAATGTAGGGCTTTTACCATTCTTTAGGAAAATATTTTTAAATAAAAGCTAAAGTAAAAAAGTTAGTTTTATCATTTTCCCTAATATGCCTAGAGAATAACTGATTTATGTGTATTTTTTCCTTGTGGAATTCCTGCATAGAAAATAACCCTCTCCTTTAAGTTCAAAATCGACTAGTTTTGAAATTAAAATAAATGGCATGTGTTTAAATATTGCACTCATGGTCAAGTTGTAAATATTTTTCCCTTTGCAATCCATATAGATTTATTAATTTAGGACAATGCAAAGGAATTTGCAGTTAGAAGAATGATTCGATTGATCACATAAAATGATAAGAACATATGCAACACAATGGGAAAGAAATTATATGGCACCCGGTGCCTCCATGGCAACCAGAGAGAAATAGAGAGAGAAGATAGAGAGAGAAAGAGGAGGAGATAGAGAGAGGAGGAGAGAGGTAGAGAGAAAAAGGGATGCCACAGTGTGTTGCGTGGCACCGGTTGCCATACAATATGGCACCCTAGAAAAATTCAATCTGTATTTAAAAACTTCTTATTAATTCCTCTCTCCATTTATTTTTACTGATTTTATTCCAAAATTAAGGAAAAGCTGAGCAAGACCCTGAGTAGAGGTGCCAAAAAAGTAGGAAATCCCTAAGTAAGGCACCATGGTACTAGGTCATTGTGTATAAGACCTGAGGGTCGAGGCCCCTGGTGCTCTGGGTTAGCAGTGAGTATACCCTAGGTAAAAATACCTTGGCACTAGCCTACGGTGAAGTGCAGCTGAAATTATCTGCTCATATAAAAAAGAGTAAATTGCACTGTAGCCCTCGGAAGTTGGCACCATGTTTCACTTAGCCCTCGGAAGTTGCAAATTACTTTGCCGGCCCCTCAAAGTTGGCACCGTTTGCACCATAGGCCCCGCACCGTTAGGGCTACCGTTAAATGATGACATGGACGCTGAGGTGGCCGTTAAATGCTGATGGGGCAGTTAAATGCCGATGTGGCAGCTGACATAGACGCCATGCAAACATAAAAGATCAGAAAAATCATATAAAATTAAGAAAAAATTCAGTAAAATTATAAAAACATAAAAATTTTAAAAATCATTACAAAATTTTAAAAATCATTAAAAAATCATAAAAATCATAAAAAATTGAAAAATCCTAAAAAATTTAGAAAAATCATAAAATTCAAAAGAAAAAAATCATAACAAATTAGAAAAATCATAAGAGATTCAGAAAATTCATTAAAAAATCATAAGAGATTCAGAAAATTCATTAAAAAATCATTAAAAATTCAGAAAAATCATAAGAAATTCAAAAAATTCAGAAAAATCACAAGAGATTCAAAAACTTTAGAATAATCATAAAAATTCAGAAAAATCATAAAAATGCATAATAAATAATAAAACATTTACAACACATTATGCATTTTCAGATTTTTTTTCTATGATTTTTCTGAATTTATTATATTTTTTAAAATTTTTATGATTTCTCTCATTTTTATATTTTTGAATTTTTTATGATTTTCTGAATTTTTTAGGTTTTTTGTATTTCTTATGATTTTTCTGAATTTTTATGATTTTTCTAATTTTTTTGTGATTTTTTGAATTTTTTATGCTTTTTTAATGATTTTTCTGAATTTTTTATGATATTTATATGATTTTTCTGATCTTTTATGATTTTTTATGATTGCATAGCGTCCATGTCAGCTGCCACATCGGCATTTAACTGCCCCATCACCATTTAACGGCCACCTCAGCGTCCACGTCATCATTTAACGGTAGCCCTAACGGTGCGGGGCCTGTGGTGCAAACGGTGCCAACTTCGAGGGGCCGGCAAAGTAATTTGCAACTTCCGGGGGCTAAGCGAAACATGGTGCCAACTTCCGGGGGCTACAGTGGAATTTACTCTATAAAAAACTATGTAAAGTGAAAAGGAATGACACAAATGACACCCATTCATACATTTAATCAATATATGGGTAAAGCTGAGTAGGTCCTGTAGGGCTAGTAAAAAAAACGTCGATGGACCCTACTTCGGGTATATGAAGTTGTGTCAATTGGGTGATTCCTCTTTAGTTCACACAACCCATGAATTAACATGAGAAAAAGGATGGTTGGTGCTGCTAAATGCAGGATAGGTGTTGGAGTTGTGATAGAAATATGAAAAAAATTTATTGTTTAAAATGTTTAGAAGTGTTTTTGATTTCTAGATATTTAGTTTATTATATGTTAGTGCATCCACCTACCGGCTGAATTATATATCCTTGTTTATCTCTACAAGTACTAGAGTAGAATTTTCCTTTATGGAAACCTGCAAGTACGATTGGTGTACTTACCAACCTCGCGTGGGGCCTCTATTCCAGGTTCCTCTCCAAATGGTGTACTTACCCACCTCGCGTGGGACCTCTATTCCAGGTTCCTCTCCAAATGCCGAATTTGAAGAATTTACTGCTAAGGAAATGGACAGTATTGGCATAGACTTTTAATTTCAATTTGGTTTTAGAAATCCTCTATACTCGCAACCTATATAGCAGTGTGGTTATGTAAATTAGTGGTATTCTAATAACTTCTAGGCAAAATAATGTTGTGGATATGAATAAAAGACGGAACTCTGCCACTGTTGCACCCTAAGCAATTTGTACTTTTGAGAAAGCATTTCTGCTAAGATTTATCCGGATAGGATCCTCACAACCCCGAGCCAATGCGTCGCTGCCATCCGCAACAAATTTGGTCTAGAATTTTGCTGGTATGTGTGAATTTGGTCCGCAAATGTTTTAAATGTTATGCTTGTATGTATGAATTCGGTCAAGAATTTTGAATATAGTTCTTGTATATGGATTTCTGTGATTAAAAAAGCTTATATAGTTGCATTTTTTTTCTATATTTATACATCTTATGCAGTTATTCATGTAGGGCAAACAGTTTTTTTCCGTTATTTTATTTTTATATAGTGAACATGTAGGGCTTTATTTGCTTATGGCTTGTTTGCATGAATTTTGTAGGGATTTATTGATTTCTAAAATTAAATACACATGCTTATATTATCATGTTTCTATTTTTAATCTGTTGTGCCAATATAGGTATCGCAATAGTTTCATGTTTTGATAAAATATCTGCAATCGTATTCGGTCCGATTCGTGCTCCGTTCGTATTCGTGCCCAACAATATCTGATCTCGTATTATATATGAAATATCCGTACCGGATCTGATTCCATAAAACATGTAGTTAAGATATGGTTTAGCCATTATCTTATCCAATCGAATCGTTAACACCCCCGACTAGAGAAAGTATGTATGGAAAGGCAAAGAAAGATCTGCATCGTTGGATCAACCATAAAAAATAGATTAAACTTCTAAAAATGTCTAGGTGACTGCGATAAAAATAGGCCCTCTTTTTTTTTTTGTCACGAAAGCAAACTAAAAGTCAACTCCCCACAACATCTATGTCATTTCTTTAGATCTTTATGGAGTTTATCTCAAAGATCTTAATATATATATCATCTATACTCTACTATAAGCTGATTTTCAAAATTAAAAAAAATAGCAAACAAATTCAAAAAAATGCGAAACTTGGTTAGTGGCTATATTTTGACAAGATGAACAAGATTAACGGTTTGAATCGATCACTAAAGTTCTCGAATTTCAAAAACCCGTCAGTTCACGGAGGGATCCGTAAACTCAAGTCTACATTAGCTATTCTCTCTCTCTCTCTCTCTCTCTCTCTCTCTCTCTCTCTCTCTCATATTTTCAAACTTTTTTAAGGCTCTCAATTTTTTTCAGCAAGCAACTAAGCAACTGAACTTTTCGGCTGAATCAAAGAAAAGCATCTAGGGATTTACGAAAACTTCGATTTGAGTTTATTTTTCAACAGGATCAAGAAGAACGTTTTATTTACAAGTGCCTGCGTTAATATGCTGCTATAACAAATGGCCGCCGAATTAGTAACGATTTCTAACCAAATTAAGCATCACTTTACAACATTTGCACAATATGTACTTGGCCGTGTGTGCATGAGAGCACAACTGCACAAGGATGGCATACGTTTCCATTGAGGAAAGACAGCACCATCGAAGTGCAAACTGTTGCAAGAGAGAGTTTCCAGAGCAGTCATGGCTACTGGAGTTTGGCCAAATAGCAAGAGCTATGCAGGCCTTTCTGGAATGTGCAACAATATCGGTGACCTGGATTCTGATTTCATCTTGGTGCAACTGCAGAGCAACAATTGATGAAGACATCAAAAATTTCCTTCATGCCACAGCAAGGGGTCAGCCCTCAGTACAGAGCAACAATTGATGAAGATACCATCCACTGATCGAGCACTCAAGCTTCTTGAACATGACATTGGTGTTTAACGTTAAAGTGCTATGGAATATCTGAAAAAAGAACATAATGGGAAAGACCTTCAGGATCAATCTAAATACACACGCATGCATGGAAACAGAGCAAAGAGTAAAACCAGAGCAAGCAATATATCAAAACAAATAGTACTGAAATCAGTATAATCACATGGCAATTGGCAAAGATATCCAGATAAACGAGACACAGCGATACCCTGTCTGTGGTATAATCGCATTAAGGAAGCATTTCACATGTTGGATGCATTCAGCTTCACATTAACATTATAAGTCCACAAAACCAGAAGATGGAAAAAGGGAAAACCGACAGGCACCAACTCCATCTTGGGACCTTCTATTACAGCAAAGTGTAACACGAGTGTGAACAGGCAACAAAGAGTCCATTGTAAAACCCCAAAAAAGAGTATTTTTATTTTCTACTGTAATGTGGTTCAGTGAAATATTATATTTGCTTATGTTATGTGGCTTAAATGTTCCCTCTGCTTTTGTTACACAGTACCACATAATAAAAATATGAAATATTTATTGCTGTTATATGCTAACTTAAGTAAAAAAACTCCTTCACAAGTCACTGTGTATTCTTAGTTTGGAAGCAAAACATATGCACCAAGACATGGCAAACAGAAAAACAATGAAGTGCTTAAATTGTACCACATTTCATTGTACATGCTCGGCAGATAATGCTTCCGAAGAATCTGAACTAAGAAGCCTTTCTGCTTCATCATTTGCCTCAGCTTGTATACGCCATTGCTAAAAAAGTTTCAGGCACATGTTAGTTCTTTTTAAATAGTGTTCTGCTGAATTTAAGTTTATGAACAGAATGTCACGTGCCTCTTCAAGACTATCAATCTCCATTAGTTGTTGTATTTGTTCTGATATTCTTTCCTGAAATCATGCAGCCAATTATTAGGTATCTTTGTTAGTTGTTGTATTGTATGCATCAATGTGAAACAGAAAATACTTACTGCACTGCTTGCTGCTTCAGCAACAATAACGTCAGTGTCCATCTCAACTTCAATTTCAATCATAGAACACAACTGCAATAGCATATTTTAGAATCCACTATTTCAGGCTTTAAGCTAAAAAAACATGAAGTGATAAACAAATATATATTCACAACTTCATTTATTACTTTTGCATAACTTTCCATCAGCTCAATCTTTGCCAACAGCGTACTCTCCAAGCTTTCACGTACCCTCTTCACTCTACCTCGTCGAGCACTGGAAATAAATTTATGCCATCACTTAATCCTGTTAATTAATAAACGCTTTAAAACAAGAAACTTATAGACAAATGTGTCATATTTGTAAAAAAACTGTTATGGCAAAAGGAAAAGATATTTTGTGAATTTACCGATATGATGGTTCTCCTACTGCTAATATCTTGTTTTCCAATTGACACATTCTTGCAAGCATCCACACCTTCAAAAGAATAATTCTTATGCTTAGGACTTTAAGCTTTCCAGAATTTACATTGAGAAGAAGATTTACTGGTCATAGAGATAAACCTCTTTTACAGTAAGCTGTTTCAGATCCTTAAGACGAGTCTGAAGCATGTCATACTGAGATAAAAGTTGCTGCCGTACAGCAACTATATCTACTGCCTTTTGTGGAAGCTGCACAGAACATAAATCCACAATATTTGGGTCACGCAGAGCAGATAATGAACATCATAGTTTGTCTCAAAACTACAAGACATTAGGTTGCACTTCAAAGTCCAAACAATAATACTCAATAAAAAACATTAAGATTCTCAAAATGATGGCATAATTAAGAAAAGTCCATGTCTTCCAGCCTAGTAATGCTGGAGTTAGAGAAAAGAATGACCCTAGAAATGACTAGTGATGTCAAACCTGTAATGGCCTAATTAGGTGGGGCTAATCCAAAACAAAGAAAACTGCAAACATGTGTCACATTTAAAAAAAAGTTACCTTTCGAATCTCTGGTAGAATCACTTGATTTATAGTTGTTCCTATGGCAGCTGATGCAACAACAGTTGCTGTAATAATTCTAGGGAGACTTGGGTCAATGAATGTAGAAGCAGCATCTCCAGAAGCAAGCAAAGCAAGAGCACCGACCAACAAAAATGGACTAGCAACAAATGCTCCTTCATTCTTTGATGGTGCTCTTAGCAATCTTGAGACTTGTCTGTTGATGTGATTAGTGAGGCACATAGGTTCTCCTGGTCTAAACCCTTGTGAGCGTGCTGCAATCTTAAGGGGACCCATTTCACGATAAATATTGGATGGAGCAGCCAAGGAAATGGTCACTCTTTCTCCTTCTTGAGCAGGCAGTTCTACAGTTTGGGTGGCAAATCTATGCGTACGGGCTGTTCCTGAAGGTGCCCGGATCTGCAACAGAAATGACAGATAAGCATATGGGCGATCCACAATTGAAGTGGAAGATCTCATTTATACATGTACTTGGCAAAGATGGTAAAAGAATTGTGCGTAGATTGCAAAATGCCTTTTTAATATCTGTAGTGACAGGTTGACCTGATTTTGGTGCCATTATGTTTGATTGGAACTTGAGCATGCTCCCCACAGAATTAGGCTAACTAATCCATGGTTCAGTCATCATATAGAAGGGGAAGTGAGAAATGGAAACAAAAATTTTGGTGTATTTAGCACTCAAGAATTGGGCAATATTGGGCAACTGTATGGGGCATGTTTAACGGATTATTTACTCTGTAGTCAATGTTTACCACACCTTGGCAACCAAAGTTTACTCTCATTGGCCTCAACTGATAAGTGCTCAGTTTGTCCCCAAAACATTGGCAACGCAGTGTCATGTCAATGTTGCCCATGTGGGGCTACAAACCTATATACCCTAATGCATATTAATCATCCGTGACAACAACATCTACCACAGTTTTTGTAGTGCCATTTTTATCTTTATATATTTACATTTTATCAAAAACATTTTTGAATCACTTTAAACAGAAAATAGGATGAAATTTACTACCTTTTAGTTCAACAAATGCATAACAATCATGTAAGGCATCTTCATGTGTCCATGAAGAGCAAACTGCAACTTCATCAAAATTACAATCGTTGAAATACAAACAAAATAAGAGATGATATGAATTTTTTTTAAAGAAAGCTACCACGACAGAGTGGACAGCAGCTGGAAGACTATCTTTCATCACATTTATAAATCGCAAGGCCTTCTCGAAAGCTGAAACATCCATGCTGCGTTCGGCAGGAGGAGATCCTTAGAGAAGTAATATTAGAAGCAATGTCATGTATAGTACCACTGATGAAGCAAAAAAAACTATTAAAAAAAATTTCTTCCGAAGAAAAATCAAAATCAACCAAATTACTTAAAGGAGTATACAAATGTTGTATTATCATTGGAAGCCAGTCAACCATTCATTGCTAGAGAGACACAGAAAAACAATATGGTAATTAATAATCGTCAAACATTTCTGTTTGATATCTAACTCTGTTTGGCATCCTAGACATCTGGGATGCAATTTTGCAATACCCAGGCTAAGCAGTTCCTACCGCAATATTGAATAGCCTATCAAACCACTCGATCTCATGAAAATTGAAAAGTATGACTTGAGCCATAAATGGATCAAAATGATTAAACCCAAATATAAATGGCTCATTATGATGTAAAATCTAAGTACCTACCTAAGATGTCAGATTGTTTCTAACTTCCAGAAGTAGGCCTAACCTTCCACAGCTAATAAAAAGCACAACTGTTTGTCAAGAATGTTGCTGTCAATTCAATGTCACTACTAAACATAATGATCATAACCCAATGGCACTGACAGAAGTCCAAGGCATAGTTCAAAAATTGTAGCATGTCTCACTAACCTAATTTCTTCAGACTCAATGCTTGTAATGTCTCCAGAGAATAGTTCATATTGGTAACGGCACTTTGAACAAGAAACAACCTGGCAAACAAAAGATTAATGAATTTTGCATATCAAAGCATCCAACTAAAAAATAATCTAGGTTTTTTGTTAATGATGTCAACTCTGCCATCGTTGCAAAAGCAGAAACAGTGCTGCATTTTACCTCTATTTCACAATGACCCTCATTATCAACTTATTTTTTCCTGCATCAGGATACTGTTGCAGATTTAGAATTGGGTGCCTTCTCCCTCGAAGAAAGAGTGCCCCATACCACAAAAGCATGATTCCACTTTGCAATGACATAGTATCAAAAAAATTTTGAATGACACTAACAGTTGACCAAGTCTCATCTTCATAATTGGTGAACCCAAAGACTTGCAAACAAATGGTAATATATCTTATGTGTAATCAAACATAGCAAGACTTGGATGCTTGGTAGTGTGGCACCAATCGAGGAGTGACCGACCTGAAGAAGGGGGTAGAAGAAGAAAAAGGAAATTCCTTTATTGTGAATAGGATTCCAGCTCAAGCTCAACAACCAAATTTAATCTTTGAGCTAACAACCAAACATAATTGTGCATTACATGGACCCCGGGTTTCTCCATGGCGGGCTACGAGGACTAACCAACAGGGGGTGGGCCGAGCCGGCTACACAAGCAAAGAGGACACCCGACCAGCCAGCCAACCTTGTGCGGAAATTATAAGATAAAGATAGAATTCTATCCCAAATAGGGAAGATATGATTGTAATCTCGGATAAATACGTATCCGGTAAGAAAAGATAGAGATAGAAATCCTACATCATAACCGACCAGAACTCTATCATGTAACCCTACCTCCCCACTATATAATGCGGGCGAAGACCCTGGTTCGGCATATATTGACATAAGACACATACACATCCCTTGGCATTGATCATCAGATCATCATAATCTAAATAACACAGGACTAGGGTATTATCTCCTCCGCGAGGGTCTGAACCTGTATAATCACTTGTCCCGTATTACCATCGAGTTTGGATCCAACGCATAACCCCATATATAATCATTGCCGACCACACCCCCGGTTTAACAAACGTCGACAGTTGGCGTGACAAGTAGGGAAGCGTCCAGATCAATCTCATCAAGCTCGATGGCAGCAATTGCCGGAGTCGTCGTCGCCTTCGCACCCGGCCCTCTTTTCCGCTTCGGGAGCTTGGATTTCGTTACCGGCAAACTTCGGCAAGCTTGCGCTCTAAGACTCGAACCAAATCCGATCTGAGGGCAACTTCGGCAACGACCGGCCCAGACTCCTCTTCGGGTTGGATAACGCCACCGCCACATACAAATGCGTAATGCGCCGAAGGCCTAAGCTCACTGTTTTGAACTCGGACTAGATCCAATCTAGGAGATACTTCACCAACACTTCAAGATCCACTATTTCAGGCTCGGTCAAGATCCGATCCGGGAGAAACTTCAACAGCGCTTCACTCGGACTCCCATTCGTTTTGGGGAACACCGCCGCCGCCTACCGGTGAGTAGTGCACCGTGGCTCAATTCCCGACTCAGATACAGCGAGCACCCGACGATAAATCTTAGATGGTGGTCGTCATCAGCAGCAACTCACTCGGACTCGATGATCGTGGCGCCCACCGTGTGGCGCTAACTTCATCAACCACGAGGCGAATGTGAGAAGAAAATGCAATCTGTTCGCGTTCAGAATCTTGACGGAACTTGTGTCGCGATTTTCCGTTGACTAAAAAGGAGTTTCGGGGTGATATAAGATGCGTTGGAAAGCTTATCTCGTTATCTTTCCAACGAATCCAAGAACACCTAAATCCGAGTTTGAATGTGGCCGTGGCGTCCGTTTGAAGACAGACTGCGCGGGGATATTGCGAATCTAAGCGAGCCCTTAAAGCTCGTCAGCACCAGCTACGGCCTGAGGATCGGTCGTGCCACACCTCGAGTGACGTTGAGAACCAACGAGGACTTTCACCAACCTTCACCGGGCTCCACCAACCACGCGGAGATCGTCTCCGACCACGGCCACAACTTCGTCGACCAAGGCCGAAACCTCAGCGAGCACGCGCTCTTCGTCCCCGATCATGGTGCGTGTTACTCGGTGTTGATCAGGACATGAACGACTACTTCCGTGCAAATACGTGCAGATCGGATGCCCCTGGATTTTCGAAGCAGAATTTTGATTTGTTTCCTACGTTTGCGCCCTATGCGATTAAGTCTACGACTCGGCGACACGCCTACGTCCGCGCCACGAGCGCTCAAGTCTACGACTCGGCGACAAGTCTACGCCCGCGCCACGAACGCTCAAGTCTACGGCTCCGCGACACGCCTACGTCGGCGCCTCAAGCGCCAAAGTCTACGGCTCCGTGACGCGCCTGCTCCCGCGCCACGAGCGCCCAAATCTACGGCTCCATGATGCTACTACGCCCACGCCACAAGCATACAAGTCTACGGCTCGGCGACAAGTCTACGCCAGCGCCTTGAGCGCCCAATTCTACGACTCCGCAACACGCCTATGCCCGCACCCCGAGCACCCACGTCTACGGCTCAACAACACGCCTACGCCCGTGCCCCGAGCATCCAAGTTTACAGCTCGGCTACACGCCTACGACTGCGCTAAGAGCCTCCAAGTTTACGGCTCGGCCACACGCCTACGTCTACGCTCTGAGCCCCCAAGTCTACGGCTCGGCTACACGCATATGCCTACGCTTCGAGCGAGCGCCTAAGTCCATGGCTCGGCTACACGCCTACGCCTGCGCCACGAGCGCCCAAGTCTACGGCTCGGTCACACGCCTATGTCTACGCTTCGAGCGCCCAAGTGTACGGCTCGACTACACGCCCACGCCTGTGCCACGAGCGCCCAAGTGTGCGGTCCGGCTACACGCCTACCCCTACAAAGCACTCGGAGGCCCAAATCCATTTAAGCAAAGGGCGATCTCCTTAACAGGTTTTCTTAACAATAAGTCACGAACAGTGATAATACGTTGTTGACATCGAGCCTATTTTGGCCTCGGTACACCAAATAAAGGCATATGACCGGAAGCGCCACCAATTAAAAGTATCTCATGGCGTACCCCATGTTAGGTCACTAGCCAACCTTACATGTCCAAGGTTGGGTGTTGATGAGGCTTGGATATTGTTTCGGAGATATGCCCCTGGTGGGTCGCCAATTGAATATCACAAACCGGATACAAAATACCTCTCGGTCAAACTTTTATACAAACGGTACGCCATTAAGTGGGTCGGCAGCTGATCCCACCTCTGGTTGGGACAGGTATCACTCAGCTAAAAACGCGCCCCATGCTAGGCCAAGTGCTGAATTATGTAAGATAGAATCAGGTATTAGATGCCGCATTCCCCCTAATATGCTAAATTCAGTATAGTGCAAGAAGGGTAGCGCAACTACATGGCTTATGGTACGCCCCATAATGGGCTGATTACTGTTTTCACAACATGCGAATATGTACCGAGCAATCAGATCAACAGAATAAACCATTAAGAGTAGAGTGTGTGCCTTATAAACAGGCCGACTGCCAAAGTCTCGATATTGCCGAGCAGGCGTTGCTCTCAATTTCTAACGTTAAGATCCCTTAAATTCTTTACAATCTCCTTGCAGATAACAGGAATAAATGACCAATGAACCAGTCAGCGGGATATCTGATTCGATTACAAAGCACTCAGGCGCGCTGAGCGCCCAAGGCTACGGCTCGGCGACAAGTCGGCGCCACGAGCGCCCAAGTATCCGGCTCCGCAACACGCCTACGCCGGTGCCTGAGCAACCAATTCTACGGCTCAACAACATGCATACGCCGACGCCTCGAGCACCCAAGGCTACTGCTCCACAACACGCTTACACCGACGCCCAAGCATCCAAGTCTATGGCTCGGTAGCGCGCCTATGCCTACGCTCCGAGCGCCCAAGTCTACGGCTTGGCTACATACCTCGCCTACGCCACGAGCATCCAAGTCTACGGCTCGGCGACACGCCTACGCCGATGCCACGAGCATCCAAGTCTATAGCTCGACTACAGGCCTATGCCCGCGCCACGAGCGCCCGAGTCTACGGCTCGGCCCATGCCCCCAAGTCTACGGCTCGGCCACGCGGCTATGCCCACGCACCAAGCGCACAAGTGTACGGCTCGGCCACACTCTACGCCTGGGCCAGGGGCTTACAAGCTAAGTTTTCATCATCTTGATCTTTTTACATAAATTTCAGTTGTTTCTTGATTTGCTACTTGGTTGGTTTTCAACTAAGCAGTAAGTTGAGAGCTACACCTAATAGGTGCACTTGCGTGCACTTATGTTGCTTTCTCTTAATGATTGAAAAGGAATCTGAATACTATTCTAAGTAGTGAAGCTCTGACCCACGAACAGCGAACTCTAGTCACTTAATACGCGTGCTTGGGAATTGAGCCATGAGAGTCAATTCCCGACGCCCAGGGGCTAGACTAGTTAGGCAGAATGCATAACAAAATGAAGATTACTTGGAGGAATTAAATATCAAAAATAAAAAGGAGCAAAAGTATAAAAATATCTAAAAAAGCAGTCGGATTTTACATCCATCTAAATGCTTTCATGATACTGTCTAAATCCTACATGGACATGTTACAAGGGCTCCGGCTCGCGTCCGATTGAAATCCTACTCCTAGCACTGTCATGACAAGTGATGGAGGCTGTTATACCGCCTTTCGCAAGCCTCGGAAGTTCATGAATTTCTTCATCAAATGTCTTCTACGATTTAATCTACAATCGATGGGCCTGCGCCATGAGCGCTACCTACGCCCTTGGCCACGAGCCGCCCCGTGCCATGAGCGCCAACTACGGCTCGGCTACAAGCCTAAGCCCTTGGCCACGGGCCACCCTGCGCCACGAGCGCAAACCTATTCTAGGATGTGGTATGCCTCATGATGGGTCGATAGCCAAATCACCGTATCAAGCGGGATTTGGGTACCCGGCTTGAGATATGGTACGCCCCATGATGGGCTGATTGCCAATCACTGTACTAAACAGGACTTGGGTGCCTACTAAGCCAACTAGATTAAAACTTCTTGTAATACGCACCATGTTGGGGCAAGAGCTGGTTACCGCGCTAGTCCGAATCGGGTATTACAAGTTGATTTTGGATTAGGGTTCCAAGGATATGCCCTAAAAGAGTCGATAGTTGTACATCATGACAAAATGGGCTATGTTGCCTGGATACGCGGATGCGGATACGCGATACAGCGATATGGCAATGTCTCTAAAACACCGATACAGGGATATGCTTATATATATTAATATATATAATTAAATACACACATCTATAGTAAATATAAAAAATGCTAATAGTATTGAACTACTCAACTACATCGCAAATAAAAACAGAGTAAACCAACACCATTACAATGGATCCATTTAACTACTAAGGTAGTATACACTATACAGTACTATACCGATATATCTGCGGGCTGCGGTGATGTGCTTGGCTGCTTCTACCTTGCTGCTTCACTGCTTCGATTGTAATGGACTAATGGCTAATTGCTGCTTGCCTGCTTCGATGCTGAGATTGTGAGTGCGAGGGACTGAGGGCTGAGGGGGCTGCAGAGCCGTGTGGCCTGCAGGCGGCTGCAAGCCAAGGAGCCGAGGACGGCGGTCGACGCAGATGACGGGGACGGCAGGGACAACGGCCGGTGGATACTACTGGGACGACGGCCGACGCGGCGAGGGCAGCGGCCTACGAGGGAGGCGAGGACGGCGACCGCGGGGCGCGAGCAGCCGCGTCGGCGACGTCTAACGCGGGGTTCCGGCCAGCGGCGACATAAGTGGCAGCAGCGGCGGCAGGCCGACGATGGCGGACAGGCGGCAGCTAGGGTTACAGGGGGAGGAGTAAAAGTCTGAGAGAGATATCGAGGTGGCCTGCAGAGAGACAGAGTGAGAAGGGGAGGTATTTGGCTGTCTGGTATCCGGGAGGTATCGAAAAGGTATTGGAGAGGTATCCAGATATTTTTATTTATCTGAAAATTCTGGAAATTGCGGATACGTCCAGGATATCCAGGATATGTATCCCAACTTATCGGACACATATCCGTATCTGGTACGTGTCCGGATATGGATACGCCAGTTCCTGGAAGTATCCGAGTATCCTAGAAAACGGGTACAAATATCGCTTGGCTAAACCCAGTCTGAACTACGGCACGGCTACAAGCCTAGGCCTCTTTGGCCATGAGCCTCCCTATGCCACAAGCGCCAATTATGTCTTAGCTACAAGCCTATGCCCTTGGTACGCTCTAAAAGGGCCGCCAGCTGCACACCGCGACAGACAGGTATAGGTAGCACTCGGCCAAACCTAACTTGGGATATGGTACGCCCCATGATGGGCCGACTACCGGTCACGACATCAAACGTGACTTGGGTACCTACCAAACTAATAAATTTCTTCTTGAGATATGCCTCATGTTAGGCCAACTGCTGGTTATCGCACAAGTCAGAGCCAAATACCATGAATTGATCCTAGATTAAGGGTTTTGAGGGTATGCTCTAAAGAGAGCCGCCAGCTGTACACCACGATAGTCGGGTACAGGTACTACTCATCCAAGCTCCATCCAAAAAAGGTACGCCCCATGATGGGCCGACTGGCAGTATTCCAATAAGTCGGGCTGGGTATCACTCGGAAATTCCAACACGTGGAGTCACAGTCTCCTTGCATGCAACGGAGCACTCGGCGTGAAGAACCCAGTCGGGAAGCGATATCAAAAACTGGAGACACTCGGCGTGAAGCATGACTCCATTGGAGTGCGACCAGAACGGCGACAACCCGACTGTAAAGGACACGGTGGCTACTATGAAATACATGGACCCCAGGTATTTCCATGGCGGGCTGCGAGGACTACCCAACAGGGGGTGGGCCGAGCCAGCTACACAAGCAAAGAGGACACCTAGCCTGCTAGCCAACCTTGTGCGGCAAGTACAGGATAAAGATAGAAGTTTATCCCAAATAGTGAAGATATTATTGTAATCCCAGATAAATACGTATCCGGCAAGAAAGGATAGAGATATGAATTATACCTCGTAACTGACCAAAACTCTATCTTGTAACCCCTCCCCCCCACACACACTATATAAACCGAGCAGGGGACCTGGTTCGGCATATTTTGACATCAGACACATACACATCCCTTGGTATTGATCATCAAATCATCATAATCACAACACAGAACTAAGGTATACCTCCTCCGCAAGGACCTGAACCTGTATAATCCCTTGTCCCGTGTTAACATCGAGTTTGGATCCAACGGATGACCCCATATATAATTATTGCCAACGATACCCCCCGGTTTAACAAACGTCGACAATAATCTTTAACTAACAACTCATCTTATCTCCAACTATTAAAATCCCCATTTGTTTTTAAAAAAAACTAACAAATCCTTGTAACCACCTGGAGAACAAGAACAGTACCAAGTACTATATTGCCTGTGGTCATAAACACTGTTACTGTGATAAAGTGCCCCCTAAGTTTTTAGCCATGATAAAAACATAACAACCACATAAGCCCTGTGTATTTCCCTCTTAAACATCACAGCCACATATATCTCTTCCATATAATAATGCATCTGGCCAAGCCGTGGAACTTTGCTTAATAGATCATGCCATGCGAGCTAAGCGGTAGCAATACATGCGTAGAGGAGATGTACAACAAAATAGCTCTTCTGCACCAAACCTGATTTCCATGCTGAGGCTGTGCAACAGCAACTGCTACCATGCAGGTTGGACAGCGAACAATCATCCCAAATGGGACCTGCAATAAGTAAAAAATTATTATTGTAACAGTAGAATCGGCAAGAAATTTTTTTAATATCAGATATATTTCCATTTACCAAGGCTCCTATGTCAATATAGGTAATTCTGAAGTATGATGCAGCTGAATTATCGATATACTGTATTACCTAACTAGCTTCTTATGTTTAGTGTTACTGCCAAATGCTAAGTGCTAACAAAATTATACAAGAAAGATAGTGCCATGCAGACTCTATACTTAATACTTGTGAAATAAACATTTTATAAATACATTACATATTAATTAGTTTTTTTATTTACATTTTCTTGGAAAACATTATGTGTGAATCTTGGTGAGAGACTACTGGCAAACGTAGGGAAAGATGATTGTTCTGGGAATTATGTTACCCCCTTTTTGGTCATAATGTATTGTAACTGTCATGGCACATCTCCCTGGACCCACAAGCAGCGGAAGTGGACAGCATATGCATGTACTGTAGTGGCGTAATTAGTGCCCATAGTACTGCAGCACGCATACATTCTGATCTCTTTGTTAGCGTATAAGTCAGGTTGTCAGATATTGAAGGAATCAAAGAGGGTTTCGCTTGGGGGAAGAAGGAGGAACAAGACAGAGAGGCGAGAGATCAGATTGGGGAATGTTTCATCATCTTTTTCGACAAGCCAAGACGGTCTACAGCCATTACACTTATACCGCTCCTGCCACGCTGGGCCGACTCACACGCCTCCGGCCCCGACACAACACCATTCAGCATTCCCGCCTGAACTCTCTCCCTCACCCATCTTCCACGACGGTGCCATCCATGACATTGTGATCTCTTCCTTGGGGTTTTCCCCAACTGGGCAACTGCCAGCCTAGGGTTTTCTCTCCCCAGTCTATGCTTAGTCCCTCCCAAATCAGCTGACTCCACCAGGTCATCTTACTCGTGGTTATGACAGTAATCCACAGATATTGTCGTGTCTAGTTATAACAGTCTTCAACTGCAAGTTCACTAATTCAGTTCTATTTATATTTAGAATCAGGCTGGAATCAGCAAATAGACAAATGTACAAAGCATATGCAATACGTAGCAGCCAAATTGTGCTCACAACTATGCCCGCTAACGCATCTCTAAAGCGGGGAAAAGGGGATTTCAAAACTACGCATCATACATTTCATGATTTGAACACTAATTAAGATATGGTTTAACATATTAATCAGTAATGCGAAAATTCACCTCCTCTGCAGAAGATACACCGGCCCGAGCCACATAATCGATTATCCTGAGAGCATCAGACACACGCAGAGCCGCCGCCAACCGCTGGACGAGCAACGCATAAGTCTGCACGTCCGGCCTCGCCCACCTCCAGCCCCCAACTGCAACTCGGCATTCGACCATGGAGACTTAGCACTTCAAACGAAGGACACCCACATTTGTTGACGAAAGCATAATAAGGCAAGAGCAGAAACCCCCTACCTCGCGCGAAGCCGGACAGCATCGCCTCGAACACGGAGAGCGCGAGGTCGACGTTGCCCCGGTCAAGCGCCGCAGCGACTATGGCGTTACAGTCGGGTGCGTCTAGGGCCCCTGCCCCGGTGTTCGGCCCACCAACCGACTCCGCGACGATTTCCAGCGCTTGGTCCGCGTCCGCGGCGCCGGAGACCCGCCTGAGTAGGTCGGCATCGAGCGAGCTGGCGCCCGGAGCTTCTGACGAGCCAGCTCCCCCGCCGCCGCCGCCGCCGCCCGTAGAGGTGGCCCTCTGCAGGGAGCGAGAACCGAAGGAGGGCGAAGAGCAGGGAAAGAAGAAAGGGAAGCCCATGCTGCTCCTGGTGGTGGTGGTGCGCCCTAGCGGCGGCGAGCTGAGGAGATGTGGCAGGCGGTGGCCTGCGGGGGAGAGGAGGGCGAGCGCCATGGCCGCGTCGTCTCAGAGGCAAACCGTCGAGCACATCACGTGCCGCGCGTCTGCTGTGGATGAGGCGCGTGTGGTCGAGCGAGACTCCAGAGAGCCGGGCAGCCGGCTGCCCGCTGTCGCAACTCGCACGAAGTGTCGAACACTCGATGATATTAGGTGTCAGCTGCTCACCTTATCTTTTTCCCTATCGGAGGAAAAAATAAAAGAAGAGAGATAAAAGCCAGCTTTTAGCTAATAACAGGATATAGCGGATTACAAGGTGCATTACATTTACTCCCTCCGTTCTAAAATATAAGGCGTATTTTGATCCCACAAAAGTCTTTAAAGATAGAGTTTGACTGTTAGATTCCTCTATTATATATTATGAATTGTTACAATATAATATTGTATCAAAAAGTACTTTGAAATATGAACAATTTGGTACAACTTTGATATATTAACGATGCATATTATTTGATTTATTTATGGTCAAAATTTACAAGTTTGACTTTTATCCGATCAAAATACGCCTTATATTTTGGAACAGATGGAGTATTACATATGAACCCATATTAAATTTAATAGTTAATACTATAGCTAATCCATTAGAAATGTTGTCTACAATATATCTGTAGGAAACCTAGGCCGAAAAGAGGGTGAATCGGACGCCTAATTCAAATTTTAACCTTTATTTGAGTGATTGATAAGACCGATTTTTACCTAAATTATCGATGAATCCTATGAGCTAAATGCGGAAGCGATGGCACAATTAATCAACAGAGAAAAGGTGGCTCGATAATTCACACAAGCTATGCACAATATAAAGTACTAAAAGATGCAACAGACGAGAAGACACAAACCTAGTAGTTTACCAAAATTCGGTGCTCAACACATGAACACCTACGTCTCCGTTAAGTAAACTTCTCACACAGAGAAGTCGGTACCCTTCCATTCCTAGCCCTCAATCCACTCGGTGGTAGCTTTCCCGAACACATGGTAGGCGAGCTCCAAACCTTCACACGTAAACGAGTTTTTCCACACACGAAAGTTTCTCGCACCCGCAGCGCCGACACACGGCCCCGACCCCCGACACACGGAGGGTTTTGTACACGGCCTCCAACGGATGAACGTGACGCAGTTCCGACACACAGAAGTGACCCCCGACGCACAGAGGGTTTCGTTCAATGTAGTCGTTCGGTTGATGAAGCATGTGGCGTAGCGACAATCTCCCCGACGGTGAAGTCTCAAGAGCACAAAACTGGAGACCATTCCTCACCACCACCCCTTCTCTCCCACCATAGAGCTAGGTCAAGACCTCCATGGGAGAAAGGGCAAGACTTGTGGATGGATGAGAGGACGTAAGAGGCACCTTCTTCTTCCTCTCTCCTTCTCCCTCTTTCTCTCTCACTCAATCTCTCAATCACATAGAACCCTATATGGAGATAGGAACCATAGGAGCAACTCTCAAGGGTGGCGAGGGTAAGGGGTGGTTGCAAAATGAGGCTCTCTCAACTTTTTTTCGTGCTATTGGCTCCTATTTATAGGTAAAAGGCGAAAACCCTAAGAATGGACGGCCCAATTTGAATTTCCCTTGATGCAGCCTAATCCGTCGGACATAGTCCGATGGTCGTCGGACTCAGTTCGATAAAGTGTTTCACTTTGGGAGTGGTCTTATCGGACCTAGTCCGATAGTGGTTGGACCCAGTCCTATATAAGGGTTACATCTAGGGACTTAGTCGTTAGGAGTCGATGGTCTAGTCGGACCCGGTCCGACGGTAGGGTTGCATTTTGAGGGACTTAGCCGTTGGCACACTTATCCATCAGACCCAGTCCGATAGCCGTCGGACTCAGTCTGACGGGCTAGTTTTTGTAGCCCACTTCCTAGGAGCAAAGCATCTCCTAACCCTATCACTTGTAACCTAAACTCAATTCTCCCTGTTTGCATCCCAAAGCATGCCAATGCCCAATGAGTTTCCAAAGCATGGATCTGCAATTATTTCTTCCCTTTGGCATCAATGACCACAAAGTTGTTTAGCTCCTCGTGCATTGCATTGATCCAATCAGGGTCACAAAAAGCTTCATCCACTACTCTAGATCTGGTCTAAACTCCTCTGGAGATTTCTCCTATCACCTGGTCCATAGGATGGTCTCTGGCAATGGTGTGATGTGATCTGATCAACTGTGATGGTGCATCCACCGGCTGCTCAAGTGTCTTAGCATCTGTCTCACCCTCTGGAGCTTGATCATCACTAAAGCTCTCAGTCTGGGAAACAACTTCCCCTGAATCTGCCACTGGCTCAGATGTGGCTGGCAGACTCACTGGCTCACTCTCTCTGACTGCCTCCACTGGTCTCACATCACCGACTGGCATCTCCTCCACAGCTCAAGTAAAAGGCTCTCCACAAACATCATCCAGATTTTTATGCTCCCCTTGACTTCCATTGGACTCATCAAAATTGACGTCGCAGCTCTCCTCAATCAAGCCGCTGGACTCATTGTAGGTGGCCGAGAACTGGTGATCAATACCTATCTCATCACAGAAACACTCAACGCTTGTGTTAAAGAACTTCGTTCCATTGTTATTTCTCACCTTCTTGAGGGTACAATTAAAAGCATTTTGTGCTTTCTTTACAAACTTTTTGAAAACATCTCCAGTTGGAGTTTTGTCAGGTAGAAAGAAAACCCAAGTGTATCGGGAAAAGTCATCAACAATGACTAAGCAATAGAGATTTTTTCGATACTCACATATGTTGTTGGCCCGAAAAGATCCACAAGTACAAGCTCGAGAGGTCGAGATGTAGACATCACATTCTTGGCAGGATATGAGCTTGCCACTTGCTTGCCGGCCTGACAGGCACTACAAAGCTTGTCTTTCTCGAATGTCACATCTTGCACCCAAGAACCAACTCATTCTTGAAAAGTTTCTTCAAATTTGTCATGCCGACATGCACAAGACGCCTTATGCCAAAGTTAACCGAGAGAGACTTTAGCGACTAGGAAAGTCGAGATGGACGCGGCAGTCGTGTTAAAGTTCACATGAAACAGGTTTTGGAATCTTAAACCTTTGAAAACAAGTTTTTCTTTTTCGTCCAAAATCGTCATGCCTTGTGACGAGAATCGACAATGGAACCCCAAATAACATATTTGGGCGACAGAGAGAAGGTTATAATTCAAAATTTTGACTAGCAAGACATTGTCAATTGAAAGCTCCGAAGAGATTGCTACCTTGCTAGTTCCAAGTACCTTGGCCTTGCTTCCATCTTCAAAAGTGACATTGTTGGGGAGGTTGTCTCCTTCCCATTGAGGTGAACAACCGGAGGTTGCCTGTCATGTGTTGGGTGCACTCACTATCGATTATCCAATGGCATCCTCCACTTGGTACTTCACCTGCATCAAGAGGATATCACTTCTGTGACTCAGAGACCCACACAGGAGGTCCCCGAGGTTTAGCCTTCAAACCAGAAGCAACAGCAGCAAACAGATCAATCAACGACTTTGGCACCTAAACATGTGCCTTGTTCTCATTCTCGGCATTGAGCCCAACTAATCTTGCAGTCACCCTACCTTGGACATTTTTCTTGAGCAGGTAGTGATCATACAACTCAGCATGTCCTCTTAGGAATCTTGGTTGTGTGTGGTTGGGAGTGTTGCGGTTTTGGATCCTAGGAGGGTTCGTCCTACCATTGTTGTGCTTAGGAAAACCATTTCAGAACTTTTTTCTAGGTGGTTGCCAAGTGTTGAGATACCTAGGTGTTGGTGATTCATAATCGGCCCACCCCGAAATGGGTCTTGGGCCGATTACGTACCGGCCTGCCGCGCGTAAGAAGGAACCCAAAAGGCCATCCCCGGCCGTACCGAAAGAGACGTCTAGCCCGCCGAGGCCATCCCCGGGCTTGACCAAGTCAACCACGCCTCCCTCGGACCTAACCTGGGGCGTTACGCACCTCCCGGGCTATCCTTAGCCCGGGAGAGGGGCCGCGGACAGTCCGCCTTCCCTTGGGCAGGTGGCGACAGCTGTCGTGCCCCACCATACTTTCCTCTGCCTTGACCGAGAGAACTGTACCTCCCCGGGGTATCCGTAGCCCGGGGAGAGCCGCGCGGGCAGCTCGCCATGTTGTTTGCCCCTTTGGGCAGATGGCAACAGCTGCCACGCTACGCGACGCCCTCAACGGGTGGCGTGGGGCTGGCTCCGACCAGTCAATGCTATATAGGGGGATAAAGGGGAAGTGCTTTCTCCCTATGCAGGCTGCTCCCCCGTATTGGCATTCCGAGATGAACATGTGTCCAGTACTGACCAGACGAGCTTCCCTTTGCAGGCCACAGACAGGACGGAGCCCAGGAACGAGACAAGGGCACCGTCACTAAAGATGGACAAAGCAGGAATAGGCCCGGGGCCCGCCGTATCAGCTCCGGGCAGCCCGCCGCGCCTATAAAAGGAGAAGCCTGCCCAACGTAGCAGGGGATCCGATCCAAGCTAAGTCTACAAAGTCTAGGCCACGCCTAAGAGAGTACAAGCATCCGAAGCTTCCTTAGCAGTAGCCGTAGCATAGTAGATTCTAGCCACCCAAGTGTCTGAAACTCCCATGTAAGCTCGGGATCAGCGCCTTCAAGCCCGGTCTTGGCGCCCTTGTACTGTTTTCCACCAGATAATAAATGAGTGCTGGAGTAGAGCTGTTACCCGGCAGTGGGGGCTCGAACCAGGGTAAAAATCATTTGTCTCCACGGTTTGTATTTCCTTCGCCTCTTCCCTCACCCCCTCTCAATCTCACCGCACGACGGATCTGTACCTGGATCCTGAGTCGCACCAGGCGTAGTCCGGGAAGATCGCGCAGCCAGAGCCCCCGCGAGCTTGGCCGCCGCCAAGGGCTGCTGGGAAGGGTTGTCGTTGGGCCTCACTCCAACTACAAATTCGTCTGCTGGTCCGTGGACCCGCTGCCCTCAGCAGGCGCGTTTCCCAGACACCGACAGCTGGCGCCCACCGTGGGGCCTATGAGCAGCCCTCAGCAGTCCATTCCCTCGAATATGCCTGAGGTTCTGAGCAGCGACGAGGTCCTGGATGAGTGCGATGATCTGGACGACTTGGGTCCATCGTACGAGGGCTGGCGAGAGGAGTACCTCGCCAAAGCTGGGGACGACAAGATGGAGGTTGACACCTCTCTCGCCCAGGGGCAGAGCTTCGCCCCGAGGAGTCGCTCCTCGAGCTGGACCCATCGCTGACCCAGCGAGACTCCCATGGAGTTCGAGCCGCTCGGCGATTCCGCCTCTGCAGGCGACATCGGGACGTTCCCCTGGCCTCACGCACGTCTCGCTGCGTCTTCGCTGCCTCAGCCGACGATGACCCCAGGAATGTGGAGGCCCAGGAGCTGCAACGCCGCTGAGCTGCGACCCGTGACTTCTTCCGCGACTCCGTCCGTCGCGCCATGGTTGAGGTTTGCCGCGGGGACAACCCGCGCATCCCGGCTCACGTCCGGCCGATCGATTCCGTCATCAACATCATGCGCTGACCTGGGTCGCGGCCTGGAGAGGGACCCTCGCGTCTTCTCCATGGCTGACCTGGGTCCGGCCATCGCTGAGGGCCTTGGCGATGTCACCTCCGGCCTCATCCAGCATGAGGCCCAAAACGGCGGGCGCGCGGACAGCTCTAGCTACAGCGGCTCTCATAGCCGCTCCCGCCGCAATCGTAGCCGCTCACGCCGGACCCACACAGTCTCCTCCACCAGCGGTTCGCCGCGCGCCCCAGACGGAGTGTTCTTCCGCCTGGGCCCGCTTCGGGATGGCTCTCCCCAAAGGCCGCACCAGGGTGCTCCGCCTTCTCCCGCGCTCTCCTTGAGGTGCCTTGGCCCCCGAGGTTCAAGCCCGAGGTGATCGAGAATTTGACGGGAGTAAGAACCCCGAGGAGTTCTTGTCCATCTACACTACTGCCATCCGAGCCATGGGGGAGACGAGGCCGTCTTGGTCAACTATTTCCCCACCGTGCTCGAGGGCATGGCCCGGACCTGGCTGTTCAATCAGCGGCCTGGTTCCATCCGCAGCTGGGCCCAGCTCCAGGATGCCGTCGCACGAGCTTCCAGGGGTGTTACGCCCTCTCCGGGCGCCCCCAGGACCTAAAACTCATGGTGCAGCGAGATGACGAGAGTCTCCAGGATTTTGTGTGCCGGTTCGTGAGAGCCCGCAACACTATCCCCTGCATCTCGGATGAGGCCATCATTGAGGCCTTCAAGGATGGAGTGAGGGACCGACGCTACACCGAGGACCTCGAGCTCCATCCGGTCAACACCGCGAGTGAGCTCTTCCGCACCGCGGCCCTCTACGTCAACGCCTCTGAGGCGGTTGAGCGCAAGAGGGGCCGCACCCACACCAAGAAGAAGGCCAAGGTCGGTGACGGCCTGGGCAAGGCCGAGGCGGACAAGAAGAAGAAGAAGAAGTGGTCGGAGCAGCCCGCCAATTTCATCGCGGCCGTCGAGCCCGACCAGCTCGAGTGCCCGCCGCCGCAGCGCCCTCCGCCGGTACGCCCGCCGCCGCAGCGTCCGATGCCACAGCGCCAGCCGCGACCTCCCCTGGCCGGAGGCAGGCCGCGCAGCGGCCAGGGGGTGCCTCAGGGCCAGTCTTCCCGTTCGCAGCAGCAAGGCAAAGGCGAGGACCCATTCCACAACCCCAATCTCTTCTGCCGCCTCCACCACCGCCACGGCCACGACCTGCGCAACTGCCGCACGTGGGCCCACCAACTGGAGGACTTCTACGCTGGCCGTGGTCCCATGCCCGAGCTTCCCGAGGGCGCGGCCATGGCACCTCCTCCGCCGGGCGCCCAGGACGAGGGCTTCCCCGAAGCCCACGGCCACGTGGCCGTCATCTTCGGCGGTACTTCAGCCTACAGCTCTCGCTGCGAGCTCAAGGCCGCGTCTCGCGAGGTCCTCCACATCTCCCGCGGCGAGCCCGCGACTGAGTCCCTGCCGTGGTCCAGCCAAGCGATCACCTTCTCGGTGACGGACTGCCCGGGAGGACTCTCCAAGCCGCAGCGCCTCCTGCTGGTGCTGTGCCCAACCAGCGGCAACACCCGCGTCGACCGCGTCCTCGTGGACAGCGGAAGCTCGCTGGACATCATCACCGCGCACATTCTGGGCCTCATGTAGGTCTCGCGCTGTAAGATCAGGGACATCACCGTCCCCTTCCATGGAATCGTCCCAGGTTTGTCCCTTTGCCCCCGTCAGACAGGTCGTACTGCCCGTGACGTTCGGCTCCTCCGCCAACTTCAGGGCGGAGTACATCACCTTCGTGGTGGGAGACCGACCTCCCCTACAACACCATCTTGGGCCGCCCCGCGCTCTCCAAGTTCATGACGGTCTCCCGCCACGCCTACCATTGCCTAAAGATGCCGGCGCCGAGGGGAGTCATCACCGTCTGCGGAACCACAAGACTGCCCTGGACTGCGACGAGACCGCGCTGGCCATGGTAGGCCAGCTCCCTACCCGTGGTCCCAACAACAGGGAGCGCTCCACAGCATTTCCAAATGTGGCACTACAGCCACATGAACCCACCAAAACCATTGTCCTCACGGAGACAGACCCCTCCAAGGTGGTCCACGTGGGGACAAACCTCGAGGCCCAATAGGAACTCGAGCTCATTACTTTCCTTCGGGCTAACACGGCCGCGTTCGCATGGGAACCTCCGATATGCCCGGTGTCCCAAGGGAGCTGATGGAGCACAGGGTAGCTATCCGGCCTGACAAAAAACCAGTAAGATAGTGCCAGAGGCGTATTCTCAACTGGAAGGCCAAAATCATCCAAGACCAGGTCGGTAAGCTGCTCCGAGTGGGCTTCGTCCGTGAAGTTCAGCACTCCGATTGGCTTGCGAACCCAGTCGTGGTCCAGAAGAAGGGCGGCAAGTGGCACATGTGTGTCGACCATCGCGACCTGAACTCCGCCTGCCCTAAGGATAACTTTCCCCTTCCACGCATAGATCAGCTAGTGGACGCCACGACATACTCAGCCTTGATGACTTTCCTGGACGCTTACTCCGGGTACCATCAGATCGCGTTGTCTAAGGAGGATGAGGAGAAAACCGCCTTTGTAACGCCTTTTGGCACGTTTTGCAATACGACCATGTCTTTCGGTCTCAGAAATGCTGGCACCACGTTCCAGCGACTCATGCAAAAAACTCTCACTGATCAAATAGGGCGCAACGTCGAAATTTACGTGGACGACATCGCAGTCAAGAGCCAGGACGCCCGGGACCACGTGACCGACCTACGGGAAACCTTTGACAACCTGAGATAGCACCGGGTCAAGTTAAACCCCGAGAAATGCGTCTTCGGTGTCTAGTCAGGCATGCTCCTTAGCTACGTGGTCGACGGGGCGAGCATCGCTGCGAACCCCGAAAAGATCGAGGCCATCGAAAAGATGAGATCACCGACTTGCGTGAAGGACATCTAGTCCCTCACAGGCAAAATGGCGGCCTTAAGCTGTTTCCTCTCCCGTCTTGGAGAACGAAGCACGCCTTTCTGCAAGCTTCTCCGCAAGCACGATAGTTTCGAATGGACAGAGGAGGCCAAGGCCGCGTTTCAGCAGCTGAAGCAGTACCTCGCCTCGCCACCCGTCCTCACCACTCCCAAGCTCGGGGAAGTCCTCCTGCTGTACCTCTCAGTAACACCGAACGCCGCAAGCGCGGTGCTGGCAGTGGAACGAGAAGGGAAGCAACAACCCATCTATTACGTGAGCGAAGTGCTCACCGGGCCTAAGGAGCTCTACCCCGACCTTCAGAAACTGTGCTATGCCTTGCTGATGGCCTCGCAAAAGTTGCGCCACTATTTCCAAGCCCACTAGATCATAGTCCCGACCACTTACCCGATCAAGGACATTCTCCGAAACCCGGAGGCCACATGTCGGGTCGCGGAAGTGAGGAGTCGAGCTGGGTGAGTTCGATATCCAGTTCGTATCCCGTACCGCGATCAAGGCCCTGGCTGATTTCGTTGCAGAGTTGACCAGACCGGATGAGCAAGAGATAAGCTCTCCAGGTCAAGAGAAGGAAGTGGGCCAGTGGATTTTGTTCTTCGACGAATCACACCAGTCCGAGCGATCAGGATGTGGTCTCGTTCTCGTCTCCCCCAATGGAGAGCGACTCCAGCAAGTCGTGCAAATGCACTTCGCGGCAACAAACAACGCCGCGGAGTATGAAGCCCTACTAGCGGGCCTAAGAGCAAGCGCTGCGCCCGATATCAAACGGCTTGTTGCGAAAGGGGATTCACAGCTCGTCGTCCGCCAGGTCAGGGAGGAGTTTCACGCAACTGACAACTCGATGGCGCGGTACCTAGCGGAAGTGAGGAAACTGGAGAAGCGTTTCACGAGTTTCAAAATTAGCTACATTCCCAGGGAAGAGAACGGCGAAGCTGACAAGCTCGCCAAGCTCGGATCCTCATAAGAACCGGCCCCGCCGGGGGTGCTAGTGCAGCACCTTTTAAAGCCCTCCATTCCCTTTGGAGAGGAGGCCACGGGGACGTCTACTACCCCCACGCCGGGACATCCGATACTGTCTCATACCTCGAGCAAAGCACCACCTGGATGACGCCATTCATCCAGTTCTTGGAACACGGGACATTGCCCGAGGACGCGGCTGAGCGTTCCCAGCTAAAAAGACGAGCCCGAGCTAACCGTCTGCACGGGGCTCGCTGTACCGAAGGGGTCCTAATGGCGTACTTTGTAAGTGCGTTACCCAAGAAGAAGGTAAGTACCTTCTGTTCGACATACACGATGGCATCTGCGGCGCCCACGCCTCACACAGAACCCTTGTCGGCAAAGCATTCCGCATGGGCTACTACTAGCCCACTGCGATGAGCGACGCAGAAGCCTTAGTCAAGCGCTGCGAAGCTTGCCAATACCATGCGCGGATGACACACAAACCCGCGTATGAGCTGCAAATGATCCCATTGGCGTGGGCGTTCGTGGTCTGGGGCATGGACCTCTTAGGGCTGTTCCCTAAAGGGCTCGGTGGCAAAACGTATTTGTTCGTAGCCATCGACACCATCACCAAGTGAATCGAGGCCGAGCCGGTTTCCAACATCACTGCAGCTGCCGCGGTACGTTTCTTCCGGAGCATAGTCTCAAGATATGCCGTGCCCAGCAGGATCATCACTGACAATGGCACCCAATTCACGAGCCGGGAGTTCAACGATTACTGCGAAGAGCTTGGCATGAAGCTCGCCCTGGCATCTGTGGCCCATCCACAGAGTAATGGGGCGGCTGAGCGAGCTAACGAACAGCTAATGCAAGGCATCAAAAAGTGGGTCTACGATGCCCTCAAGGCCAAACAACAAGGTTGGGTCGATGAGCTGCCGTTAGTCCTCTGGGCAGTCCGGACAACGTCCAGCCGGGCTACGGGAGAAACTACCTTCCGACTCGTCTATGGCTCGGAGGCCGTCCTACCAACCGAAATGAGACTAGGATCCGATCGCGTTGACTTCGCCAGCTACGTGGTCAACGACGAGGAGCGGCAGCTCGACCTCGATCTACTAGAGGCACGCCGCGAGCACTCCCAACTTCGGGCTGCGGCCTACCAGCAGATCCTGCGTCGCTACGTGGCACGAAACGTACAAACAAGGACCCTGCAAGTAGGAGACCTGGTTCTACGTCGCATCCAGAACCTCGCGGACTCCAACAAGCTCAGCCCCAAGTGGGAGGGACCGTACAAAGTAGTGTTAGCAGCCCGCACGGGCTCGGTACGCCTGGCTGACAAGGATGGGAACGAGCTCCCTAGCTCATGGAACATCTTCCTTCTACGACGCTTCTACGCTTATTCAGGTCGTACTTTTCCTTTATTCCAATTCCAAAAAAAAAGCGCATCTTCCCCAATTATGAGCTACGCAGGGCTAGAGCCTGGCCGCCCTAGGCAAGCCCATGGCCAAAATCCGACGGCAAAGGATAAAGCAATCCAGAGCACTCCTGCGACGGGATAAGCCGACACCTCGCACCCTAGTATGGCTCCGCGCAGTGTGGAACTCCCGCGACCTTTGGTACAATAAGCCCACGTTAGGTTTGCTTAGAAAACCGGGTTTTGGGCCCCAGCCAAATGCTCGGGCTGGGATTTTTTCGCACATTTTTCCTAAGTCCTTAGCTTTGCCCAGCCCGCATTGCTCGTGCGGCCTCGCTAAAAGCTCGAGGGCTGGGAATTTGCGTGAAATTTTTCCAAGTATTGAGTCTTTAGACCGCGCCCAACTCCAAGATCGCACTTGGACTTGGCCTCGGCCCGGGGGCTGGATGGCTATGCGCACAAAAGCAAAAATTTCAATCAACTCGTTTATCTAAAATTTCTAAGTTCACCTCAGAACTTCATTACTTTTCATCTAGTTCTCCTACTTTTGCATGACAAATTTGCGCAAGAAAGGAAAATGAGCAAGCTTGCCGATGGAGATTCATCAAAAAAGAAGACTGCATTTCCAAGAGGAAGCTTACAAGGATGAGATTATACAAGCAAAGGGCAGCCCGGCATCCCGGGCTACCACAAAAGGGGGCACCGCGCCACTACAGCTATGGCGGCCCCCAAGGCTAACCCCTACAAGTCCTAATCCTACTCCGCCACTCCTAAGAGCGGCGTTGGCGACGAGCCGGTGGCGCGACAGACTCCGCTGTCGGCGACGACGACAGAGCCGACGCGCACGGGTGCCAGAGCCCCCGCGAGCTCGGCCGCCGCCCCGGGCTACTGGGAAGGGTTGTCGTTGGGCCTCACTCTAACTACAAATTCGTCTACCGGTCCGTGGACCTGCTGCCCTCAGCAGGCGCGTTTCCCGGACACCGACAATCACAAAATTACCAAACATCATTATCAATTTTGACACCACAATTAGCAAGCCCTAACGCACCACATGTCAGCTTAACAAATTCCACCGGACCACATCCGATCAAAAACTATTACCTGGCCCAAGCTCAGCACAATGGTCCGGTTCCAATTCCACGGCAATTTCCACAAATGCACCATTTAACATTCTTCAAAACACTTCAACTTCCATCTTATCACATATATTCATCATCAAACCGGGGTACCCTCCACATGAGTCTCAACATAGGTCAAATTCTTGGAGCAGAAGGATCCAACGAATGAGTCGGGGTTTCGCGTCTTTCTTGGCAAGAAGGTATTTTACGGCCACATGGTCCGTATAAACTATCACCTTCGTTCCTACCAAGTAAGATCGGAACTTCTGTATCGCAAAGACTACGGCTAAAAGTTCCTTATCTATGGTGCCATAATTGAGCTACTGGCTGTTAAGGTTTTGCTAGCATACGCGATGGCGTAATGCTTTCTATCCTTACACTGGCCTAAGACTGCTCCGACGGCAAAGTCGCTCGCACCACACATGATCTCAAAGGGCAGCTTCCAATCAGGTCGCGAAGACTAGAGCTTGCTTCAAAGTTTTGAAAGCGATGAGGCAATCTTCGTCAAAGATGAAAGGAGCTTCTTTCGCCAGCAAGTTAGTTAAGGGACGAGCGACATGGGAAAGGTTTTTTATGAATTTTTTATAGAAACCGGCATGACCCAAGAAGCTACGAATTCCCTTAACGTTTGTTGGTGGCGGTAACCTCTCGATTACCTCGACCTTGGCTCTATCTACCTCGATCCCTCGTTTAGAAACGATATGGCCGAGGACAATTCCTTCTCTCACCATGAAGTGGCATTTTCCCAGTTTAAAACTAAGTCCACTTCTAGGCATCTTTTTAGTACCCTCTCTAAGTTTTTCAAACAGTCGTCAAACGAGGTCCCATAAACAGAGAAGTCGTCCATGAAAACTTCCATAATCTTTTCGATCATGTCGGAAAAAATGGCCATCATGCACCTTTGGAAGGATGCAAAGCCCGAACGACATGCGTCGATAGGCGAAGGTGCCATAAGGGCATATGAAGGTGGTCTTAGTCTGGTCATCAGGATGGATGATAATTTGTTGATAACCGAGTAGCCATCAAGATAGAAAAAAATGAGTGCTTGGCCAGACGTTCTAGCATCTCGTCTATGAAAGGCAGGGGAAATGATCTTTCCTGGTGGCTTTGTTATGCTTACGGTTGTCCACGCACGTACGCCATCCATTGACAGTGCGTTGCAGGATGAGTTTGTTCCTCTCATTTTGAACTACCGTCGTGCCTCCTTTCTTCGGAACTACTTGAACAGAGCTAACCCACTCGCTATCGGATACCAAGTAAATTATCTCGGCGTGAAGGAGTTTCAAAACTTCCTTCTTAAGCACTTCTCTCATCGCATTATTAAGCCTACGCTGGTGCTCCCGCATGGGTTTATGTTACGTTTCCATTGGGATGAGATGAGTGCACAGACTCGGGCTTATCCTCTTGAGGTCGTTAAGTGAATAACGTAAGACCGAGTTGTACTTCTATAAAGTGGCGACAAGCCGGCGGCATTCATCCTCAGCCAGCGAATCGCCGATGATAGGTGTCTTGTTACGGTTGTTGTATAGGAAGACATGCTTAAACCCAGGAGGAAGAGGTTTTAGCTCGATAGGCGAGGAAGGAGGTTATCAGTCCTATTAAACTGGAAATAACCATTTGAATCTTCCTCTTGAACAAAATATGGAACATCTTCCTCCAGACCCCGAGGGTGGACTCTCTCGAAGAGAGCAGCAGTCATAGCCTCTTCTAACGGATCTGGCAATGGCTCGGCTTCCATAGGATGACTGATAGATTGTGCGAAGCTCACTGAGTGGTATTTGTTGCCGACTGTCAAACCGACAGATTCACCCCTTTCCTTATTTCGGACTAACTCCCTTATGGGCTGCCCAATCAGGATGCGAGAGTGATACGGGTCGGGGACATCGAAGACATGGAAATCTAGCGTGATATGCTATGGTCATCTAAGGTCACCTCGACACCTCTGAGGATTCCCTCGGCTAGTGTAATATGGCCAGGCAGCCATTTGACTTGCTTTTGAGAAGGAGAAAGGGCATGATCCGACGGGATCCTTGATGTCATCGATTTTGACCTGCAGTTCATAGCCAGGCTCGGCGACACGTCTACGCCAGCGCCACGAGCGCCCAAGTATGCTCGGCGACACGTCTACACCAACGCCACAAGCATCCAAGTCTATGGCTCGGTGACACGTCTACGCCAGCGGCACGAGTGCCCAAGTACGGCTCGGCGACATGCCTACACCTACACCATAAGCATCCAAGTCTATGGCTCTGCGACACGCTTATGTCGGCGCCACGAGCGCCCAAGTACGGCTCGGCGACACACCTATGCCGGCGCCTGAGCGACCAAGTATATGGCTCGGCGATACGTCTACGCCGATGCCCCGAGCGCCCAAGTCTACAGCTCGGCGACACGCCTACGCCGATGCCCCGCGAGCACCCAGGTCTACGGCTTTGCGACACGCCTGCGTCGGTGCCACGAGCATCCAAGTCTACGGCTAGGCCATGCGCACTACGCATGCTCCACGAGCATCCAAGTCTACGGCTCGGCCACACGCCTACACCAGCGCCCCTAGCGCCCAAATCTACGGCTTGGACTACGTCTGCGCCAGGAGCTTATAAGCTAAGTTTTTCGTCATGACGTTTTCATTTAAATCTAAGTTGTTTCTCGACTTGGTAGTTAGTTGGTCTCCAACAAGGCAGTAAGTAGGGGCAACACCTAATAGGTGCACTTGCATGCACTTTTGTTTCTTTCTCTTATTGATTGCAAAGGAATCAGAGTACTATTCCGAGTAGTGAATCTCTTACCCACGAACGGCGAACTCTAGTCACAAGATACGCGTGCCTGGGAAAAGAGTGATGAACCAATTTCCGACGCCCGTAGGCTAGACTAGTCGGACAGAGTGCATAACAAAAGGAAGATTATTTGGAGGAATTAAACATCAAAAAGGAAAAGGAGCAAAACCATAAAAAACATCTGCATAAAGTAGTCCAACCTTACATCCGAGTGATTGTTTTTCATTAGATACTGCCTAAATCCTACATGGACATGTTATAGGGTGCTCCAGCTCGCATCCGATTGGAATCCTACTCCTAGCGCTGTCATGACAAGTGGTAGAGGCCGTTATACCGCCTTTTGCAAGCACGAAATGTTCATGGATTTCTCCTTTATTAAATGCCTTCTACGACTTTGTCTACAAGCGAAGAAGGGCCTGTGCCACGAGCGCTACCTACGCCCTTGGCCACGAGCCACTCTGCGCCATGAGTGCCAACTACGGCATAGCTATAAGCCTACGTTTTTGGCCATGAACCACCCAGCGCCATGAGGCCAACTATAGCTTAGCTACACGCCTATGCCCTTGGTACGCCCCATGCTGGACCGCCAGCTGACCGCCGGTCACCGCGTCAAGTGGGACTTGGGCACCTACCAAGCGAAATTATTGTCTTCTTGTGGTATGCCCCATGATTGGGCCGACTGCTGGTTACCGCATGATGGAGCCAGATATCATGAGTTAATTCTGGATTAAAGGTTTCGAGGGTACGCTCTAAAAGAGCCGCCAGCAGTACACCACAACAGACGGGTACAAGTACTAATCGGCCAAACTCCATCCAACAAGGGTACGCCCCATGATGGGCCAATTGCCAGTTTTTCGAAAATCGGGCTGGGTACTACTCGGGATTTTTGATACGAAGCTTTACTAAGCCCTTCACAGTCTCCTTGCATGCAACGGAGCACTTAGCTTCAAAGAAGAAACCAGTCAGGAAGAAATATCAACAATCTACAAGCACTTAGTATGAAGCATGACTATCCAAGGTGCGACAAATAGGAGCAGCAACTTGACTATGAAGCACTCGGGGGCTACTGTGGATAACATAGACCCCGGGTACCCACAAGGTGCACCTAAAAGACCACCTGACAGGGGATGGACCAAGTCGGGTGGAAAAGGACGGCTACCACTCGGACTCTAGAAGGCTTGCCTGGCAAGGAAAGGCTTCAAGATAGACGTTCTCCCTAGTAGGGAAGATACACTTTTAATCCCGGATAACTATGTATCTGGCTAAAGGATAGAGATAGGAATCCTACCTCGTAACCGACCAAGACTCAACCTTGTAACCCTGCCCACCACTATATAAGGTGGGCAGGGAGCCCCTGGTTCAACATCTACATCTTCATCTCTATACCCATAAATACACATCTCTTGGTTTGATCATCAAATCACCATCATAATCCCAAGAACACAAGACTAGGGTATTACCTCCACCGTGAAGGCCTGATATAATCCCTTGTCTTGTGTTACCATTGAGTTTGGATCCACTACATAACCCCATATATAATCATTGCCGATGACAACCCCCCTCGGGTTAAACAAACGTTGATAGGAAGGCCCCTATATGATTGATGAAGTAACTCGCCTAGGGGCTTATCGGATTAAGCGCGAAGATGGATCGGTCGTCCCTAATACTAGGAATATCGGACAGTTACATCATTTTTATTCTTGAACTTTGTATTCAAGTTGCCGTTTGTGTAATAAGAGCTAGTTGACTTGCTACTTAGTTATTTACAACTAAGCAGTAAGTCGGGAGGCTACACTAAATAGTGTGCATCTTCGCCGCACCCCATCTTCTCAATAAAGTTGTGTTCTTCTTATATGCAATTGTCAAATTCGAGTTACAAGAGATTCTGAGTAGTGACACTCTAATCCATGAATGACAAGATTTAGCCACTCGGCACGTGTTTGGAGAGAGAGAGCCGTGAGCCAATTCCCCACACTCGGGGGCTAGACTAGTCGCGAAAGGGTGCTACCTTTAGCCGCTCGGGAGCATCCAACAGTTGAGCCATCACAACATCTTCATTGGCGTGAAACTCCTCCTCTGGATGAAGAAATTAGAGCACCGGAGCAGCAGTCCTCAACTTTTTTTACGCAGCTCAACGGCGAACTTCACATTTTCGTCGAACACTTTGAATTGTGCCTTAGTCTTTACTTGATAGGCTGTGAATCAGTTGGATGAATGATACATGAGCAGCACAAGGGGGCTCGAGTAAGAAAAGACTTGGACTAGAAGGCTTACCTTTTAGTTCCCGTGTTGCCTTTTCGGCCTGGACGCTTGCATGAAATACCTCTCCCTGCAGAGTTTTTTGCTTTTCCTCTAAGGACTTTTGCTTTTCGCAAAGGATAGCTCAGGCCACTTCACAACCTTGAGAGAGATAAGTTACATGGGCTCGTGAAACTAACAATGAGTTTGATATTGATTGGTTGAGCACTTAATGCAGATGGTGTTGATGTCTTCTACATGGTGGTACCGCAACTCAGTAACCTCCCTGTGGTGTTCTTCGATTTCACCATGGTATTTTGACTTTTGTGTGTAAAGCGCGTCGTCAAACTCATCTCTCGACTTGAGTTGTTCAACGCCTTTTTGGAGTCACTGGGATTTTTGCGCTGACTGCCTACGCAAGTTCTGAAAAAAGACAAAAGAAGCATTAAGAAACACTTGGACCATCAAAGGGTTATAATTCAAAGATGGCATACCTTAAGCACTTTGGAGCCAAACTCCATCATGTTTCGTAGCATCTCCCACTGCTCCGCCTCCTCAGTATCATTGGCCTCACAGCCTTCCATTTCTTTCCTCCATTTGACACGGAGGGGAGGAGTGTAGGCAGGCGCTGCCGGGCGAGGGATTTCCTCGATTTTTGGCTCTGATCTTCGGAGCTAGGGCTGGGATAGGGTCCTCAACCTTAGATGCCGGAGGAGTGCCCTTCGGCGGTGGAGCAGTTAGGGGGTGAGGAATGACAAGCCAAGTCCTTGGCTGGAGGGGGGTTTAGTCCATGAGCTTGGTGGTGGAGGAGTAGCTGCTGCAGCGGCTGGTGCCTCCTGGATGGTTTCCCTGCTAGAGGAAACTATACTTGGAATATCCACGGGAATCTCGGTGTTGGGTTTCCTGTGGTTGAGGGAAAATGCTAAAGATGCAATTCCAATAAAATGGCGAAAGCGGAAAGTGTCATAAGGATGTACCACTGTGACACCTTTATCTTAAGACCCACGCCTTTCCGAGTGGCCTGACTATTCGGGGCTGAGCTGGAAGGACCTCCTAGCCCTGACATGGGTTCCGGGTTCGCGGGCGGCGATGACAGAGGACTTGGAACCTGCGGAGTGGGTGGAGAACTTGCTTTCGAACCCCGACAGTATTGATGCAGCAGAGGTGTGTCATCTTCCACCTCGTCCTCATCTAAGTTCCTGAGAACAAGTCCTTTGCCCTTCTTGGCCGAAGGCCCGTCAGCCGAGTCCTCTATAGGACGCTTTGGCGGCTCGGCTTTATGCCCGGGGGCTTCAGGGACTTGAGGCACAGAGAAGAATGTCGCGCGATCCTTTAGAAGGTGACAAGCTGGGTTAAAAAACATAACAAATTCCATAATATCAAGCGGAGTTAAGGAAAAAGAAGTCCATTGCTTACTGATGGAGGCGGATGCGATAACTTATAAGGATCCGGGCAACCAGTGTTGTCGATGGGTACGCCCGAGGCAAAGAGTTCGGTGATTCGGGCGAGCAGGGCTTTCTTGAGGAGTTTTCTTCTCCTTCCCGAGTGGTGTCTTTGGGCCCAGAATACTCGCAACCAAAATGGACGCGCTCTTTCAAAGGTTGCACACAGCGAAGGTTGTAGTTTGCCACAATTCAGATACCGATCAGCCCCCTTGTCTTCATATCTCCGAGGAGAGGGAGAAGTTCATTAACTTGGTCGCTTTCGCTCTCGGTGAGGGGAGATGACCAGGAAGGGAGAACCACGGGGCAATCGCCGGAGAAAAAAAGGAATGGTTGGTGGAAGGCTTGCACAGTAAAACCATTCGGCGTGCCACCCTTTGTTTAAAGTCTTCATGGGGAGATCTGGATAAAGCTTCTTGGCCCCTTCCTGCAACTGAAAGCCAGCACCTCCAATGGCCTTAGGGGCTGTCTTGCTTGGAAAGGGTTTGAGGAGAAATAGGGCTTCGAAAAGATCGAAGTGGGGTGATATCCTGAGATATGCCTCACAAAGATGGACGAAGATGGCGATTTGGAAAATAGAGTTTGGGTTGAGATGAGTCAACTCAATCTTATAAAAGTGCAAAAGACCTCTAAGGAAGTAGGAACACGAGAGGCCGCAACCGCGAAGGAAGAAGTACTCAAAGACTACCACCTCATCGGAACGAGGTGTAGTGGAGGACTCACCGGCGGCGGCAGGCCATGAAATTAGTTACTCCGATGGAAGCACGCCGACGAATACAAGCTTCGAGAGTCGCCGATAGGTGGTTATGAACTTCATCCACTCTTTAGCGCTTTTGATCTCCTTTATGGTGGTGGGAGACGGTGGAGCCATGAGTGGATCAAAATCGGTGTCGGCGGAAAGCGCGAAGAATGGGAACCCTAGAAGCGTAGTTCACTGGAGCGAGTTAAGCGGCGTGTGCGAAAAATGGGCTGGGTAGAGTGGTTCGCCCTTCTTGTCCCCAAGTTTAAAGGCCGTAGGACATATTTTGGGACGGGCTTTAACCTTGACCGAAATGTGTGCTATTTCGATTGCCATAGAGCTAAACCACTCGGACGCGCTGATTGTTGTCCATAGGCGAAGGACAGGTGATGAGTGGCCGAGTCGAATCGTGATTGGTTTAATTCGTTCGGACAGAGGTGAAATCAATCGGCGTTTGAAGGACATTGCAAAATAAGAGATGTTCAGAACGCAACAATGAATGCATAAGTTTTTGCAGTGGGATGTTGCGCAGCTCTTAGGCTGGGTTACGAAAAACTTTTTTGTAGCGCAGCACAATGAGCTAGGGCTCACCGCTGGCTTGCAAAGGACCAAAAGAAGAACGAGCAAATAAACTATCCTAAGGCCACCTTATATCGAGGATGGAGGCGACCAGTGCGTCCTTCAGCGGGGTGCGCACTGGGAACAGCCGCGGGTACCCGCGAACCAGAAGACGGATGGTTTCCCGGGCGTGGCGTTTCACATGATCCACTCGAAACTGTTGCCAACGAGCTTCCGAGGCGGCACGGGTTGCGGCGATGGCAGCGACTCACTCGGCGTAGGCGATCTCCCATTGGTCGAGCTCTCTGCCTTGGTTTTCCATGGTGGGAGAAAGGGGAGGATGAGAACATCGCGGAAGAAAAGGATTGCTTGGAGGCTGGGTTTGGTTCTATGCGCTGCGTCGGGTTTTTATACACAAAGAATGCGAAGAGACACAGTTCGATACCCGTTTAATTAAACACTGTAAAGCCATTATAATGATGGGACGGTGGTGGGCGTGATCTCGGTTCCCAACGGCGGTGCATGACGCTTCGGCTTGACTGAGAATGCGCGAAGACCCTTCATATTCCTTAATGGGCTTGGGCCTAAATTCATTTAAACAAAGGGCGATCCCCTTAACAAGCTTTCTTGACAACGAGTCACAAACAGTGATAATATGTTGTTAACATGGAGCCTATTTTGGCCTCGGTATGCCCGATAAGGGTATATGACCGGAAGCCCCACCCCTTAAAAGATGTCTCACGACATACCTCATGTCGGATCATGAGCCAGCTTTGCATGACAAAGTTGAGTGTTGGTGAGGCTCGGATACTGTTTCGAAGATATGCCCTGTTGGGTCGCCAGTTGTATACTGCAACCCAGATACAAAATACCCCTCGGCCAAACTTTGTCCGAACAATGCGCCCTTAAGTGTGTAGCTAGCTGATCCCTCCTCCGGTTGGGACAGGTAAGGACGTAGGGTATTACCTCCGCCATGAGGGCCTGAACCTGTATAAATCCTTGTCTTGTGCTACCATCGAGTTTGGATCTTGCGCGCATCGCCCCATATATAATCATTGCCGGCGGTGACCCCCCAGTTAGTCACCTGTCGACAAATGGAGAAGCAGAATGATGATCCTTTGCGCCAAGGACGAAAACTTCGCGGTAGTTACGAATGTTAGCGCTCCCGTCAGACTCAGAGTTAGAGACAGAGAGGCTGACTTGTTCGCTCTGTCCAAGGGGTTGGCCAGCATTGATGACACCAATGAACATATAGTCGGATCTGATCGGATTAGTCCGACTGGATTTAATGCGCTCGCCGACTGATTATCTCTTGTCCAAATCTCGGAGGAAGTCCGTGCGAAGGCCGCAATAGAATTCTCGAGTCCGGAGGGAAATCTAGCTAAGGGCATTGAATTGTTGTTGGGCAGAATAGAATTCGCGCCCATGCGGTCGAGCCCGCCGAGTCCTTTTTCGTCTTTCTCGGAGAGAGGTGCGAGATCGAACAGCGAGCGGGTCAATCCACTGAATGTACTTGCTGAATTCTCCAAGCCATGGGGCAATGGGTCACATTCATTGCGCGTACCTTCTTGCGAAGAGATATCTCTAGGAGGAGAGAGGTGAAGATTGCCAACGCCGTCGGCAATGAAGTCCAGGGTACCGAAACGAAGGGACTGCCCCAGCTTCATGGCGACGTGCGGCGATCTCGAAGAAGCCATCTTGCTTGAGAAAACGATCTTGACGCTGCCCCCTACCTGGCGCGCCAACTGTCGACTGGTGACTAACTGGGGGGCACCGCTGGCAATAAATTTGTACGAGGGGACGCTAATCAAGAACCAAACCAGCTGGTAGCACAAGAACAGGTTTATACAGGTTTGGGTCCTCAGTCGAGGTAATACCCTACTTCCTGTGCTCTGGAATTATAATTGATCAAGATGCGGGATGCAAGATGACCAAGATGATGATGTCGAGATGTATCTAATGATCTATTGCCTATGGCCTCCACCCCCTCCCTTTATGTAGTGTAGGGGGAGATAGAGTTACAAGGTAGCACGTGATATATGGTACCTAATTCTGTTATGCTGTTACATGTCATGCATGTGCTGATCTCCTAATTACATAGAGATTGATCATATCCTCGGGAACTTCCTTGGAGCTCAAGGTGCGTGTAACCCGAGTGGTCTTTATCCCTAATCGGCCGACTTGGGTCGTCCTCCATCTGCCCCCTTATGGGCCTTCTGGAGGATACCCGGGGCCCATGCAGTCCACACAGGGTTTGCATCCTAGACCTCCTTCGCTTTGTCTGGTTCGGGTGGCTGAAAGCCTACATGCGTGTGGCCCGAGACTTCGATCAGGACGCTCCTCCGGAAGCGCCCGTGCATCCAGAGACCTCGACCCGGTGATGGGCCGCGTCCACGAGACATGCGATGTCCCGCAGCCACGGCCTGGCGGGAGAATCCCCCTCGAGCTCCACCGGTGGGTGCTCCAACATAATGTGTATGGCATGCAAGTTCTAAGACGGGGAAGCCTCCTCCACTGCCTGTCGCCGCCGTGCCGGAGGCGCGTCCTCCTCAGGAGGTGTGACCTCCCAGGGATGCGACAATGACGCCTCCTCCTGTCGCAAGCTGGGAGGCCTCCGGCCAGACTCAAGAGCCCCATACTCGGAGTCGTGCCTCGACATGGCTGGTCTCCGAAGATCTGAAAATGAACGGAAAAAAGAGAAGGAAGGTAGATAAACCTAAGGATGATATAACCACTACCCCCTACCTGGCGCGCCACTATCGACGTATTTCAGCTGACAGATTTTCCAGGGACTACTCCGGTGGTCTGGCAGTGGGGGTGTGCCTAGCTGGCTCACTCCTATCCTCTCCTAAACAAGAACGCAAGAACAGACACCAGATTTACCCAAGTTCTGGCCCCCTAAGCTGGTAACAGCCCTAGTCCTGCTCAGGCTCCTTGCACTCTGAAAAACTGGCTACTCTTGGGTCTTTGATCCAGAAAGAGATCAACAACCTCTACAGATGCACCCCCCAGCCCTTATACACCCGAGCCAGCGTGGGTCACAAAGTAATAAACAGTGTACATTAAATGAACCTGGCTACCGTAGCTTGTCCCACCTCTAAGCGCAAGTCGATGTCGCCACCCTGCAGCGCCTAGGGATAGAAAGGAAGTGACAGGGCGGGCGCCTACCCCCATTGCTCTATCGCTGTGCCTAGTCGAACGTGCCTGCAGAAGCTACTGCATAGCTGACACCATGAAGTGGTGGGGGTAATCGTTTCGTCAAGCCCCGCCTACTCCTTCAGACTGGTTCCGTCGCATTAAATTCACCAAATCTGGGGCGATCCTCGCTCGTCCTTTGGAGGGAAGCTATCTCCCTCTTCTGATCAACATCCTCTGACAGTGGGGCCCCACGCCCTCTTGCTGTGTACGGGACCAACACATGTACTAGGCGCCTGGCTGGAGCCTGCTCGCTCACGGCCACCTGCTCACTGGGTCGCCACGCAGCCTGCTCACCCGACACTTGGGGCCTGCTTGCCCGCCTGCACGCTGGGGCACCATGTGGCTAAAGTAGACTTAAGTTAACTAGCTTACCTGAACCAGACCTTGATCTGCTTAGGCTCAATGTTGCTGAGTATGGGATACTTCCAGACAGCCCCGCACGTCAGCGGCACGGGGGTACACCTCGGTGTATAAAACATCGACAGTGTGTCACTAATCTTTTCTCAGTGGATCGAGCAAGTTGGTTTAGTTTTTGTTTATAGCTCGATATATATTGCTTTAGAAGATGTAAAGGCCAAAGATTTAATGATTTAGTATTTTGGAGAAAGTAAACATAGGCGTTAGGTGCAAACGCATCACAAGAGGTATAGGCCTATAACATGATGTTTTTGTCCATTAACAAAAGTTTTACTTAGAATTATAGTCATGTTAATTACCTAATTGAATATTTAATCATGTGCCTAAATGCTATCCTCATGAGTAATAAATTTGTTGCAAAGTGAATATTTCATTATTATGTATGGTTTTAACTGGGTTGCTGTTGGCGATTCTTACGCTATTAGAAATAATCAGCAAGCGGACGGATATCGCTTGCAATTTTCGCCCGGGAGTATTCCAGAGTATCGAATCCATAGGGAACGAGGGAGAAGGATAATTCTAATATCTATATTATTTAAGATATCAGCCAGTTTGTTAACGCGGGTAAGGATAATAATAAGAAAATAAGACCGGTGACATGCGCACACATACAGGAGTATAAAAATATAAGTTAGGCATATAGTTAGGAGGACAACGAGAAGAGAATAAAGTCCCTTAATAGTGCAATAAATTATCATGTTGAGCTAGCAGATATGAGTTTGGAGGTTTGTTTTAAGAACTTCGTTGGAGCTCGGCCAAATCACTACCACCCACTATCAGCTAAGAACATGGAATGGTTATGACCACCCCCGATTGGGCCCTACTGGTCCAATTCCTAACGAAGTGGATTACACGTGAACCAGATGAACTTAATCAACCGCTCTAATAATTCACACTTCCTACTTAGTGTAAATATGCTCAGCTCAGATAATAAAAAACGCTTGTATTATAAAAGTAAAGTCTTACAGAAGGGAAAGGATACAAGAGCTATTATCCGAATCCCGAAGACAATTCCGGAACTCCGAGCTTCAATTCGACTCAACTCTAACTCCCAAACTAACAATTCTAACAAGTGAAGAGTGACTCCAAATGAGAGGGATGTGTTGTCGTGTGTTCTCTTGTGAGGTGAGGGGGTCCTTTTATAGCCAACCACAACCAATGAGGAGCTTCCACATCATGGGACAAGTGCCATCTCCACACCAGCCGAAGGAGAATGCGGGAAGGGATCCAAGGCAGTCGGCCGACCCACCTTCGGTTGATCCTGGCCCTCATTTTCGCCTGGGATGCTTCTTTGACAGTGTGGATCAATCCCCCACATCAGTTTTGGCAGTTAGAGCCAGTAGACATGACTTTTTAAGAGTCAAGTCACCCAAGTGTGAAGCAACTACAGCCATTTGAGCAAACCGACGCATATGGACACTTGAGATTACTCCTTGATGCATTTCTTGGCAACTGGGAGAATTTGGAGTCGGTTCGATGCAGAGGACAGGTCGGCCGACCTGGGGTAGGTCGACTGACTGGCTTCTTCGTCCGGTTTAGCTCTAGTTTTTCTCCACCTTGTTCCTAAGGACAAAAACTCGTCAAAACATGTGGAAATTTATCAATTTAAATAAAATGCATATATAAATATTTATTTCCCCCAAATTACCGGAAAGTTGGTGTGGACAACATGGACCCCGGGTATCCACACGGCGGGCCTAAAAGACCACCCGACAGGGGATGGACCAAGTCAGGTGGATAAGGACGGGTACCACTCAGACTCAAGAAGACTTGCTCGGTAAGAAAAGACATGAAGATAGAAGCCTATCCCCAATTAATAGGGAAGGTATACTTGTAATCCCAGATAACAACTAGAGAATAGAGATAGGAATCCTACCTCGTAACCGACTAGGACTCTTCCTTGTAACCCCACCCCCTCCACTATATAAAGGGGACAGGGGGCCATAGTTCGGTAAGAGAATCACACATCTACATCTTGATCATCTCCTAGGGGTTGATCATCATCTCCACACCCATCCATGGAGAGACATCTCCTGATCATCTATCATCTCTCAGGTTGATCATCATCTTATACACATATACCCCATATAATCCTAGAGCACAGGACGTAGGGTATTACCTCCGCCATGAGGGCCTGAACCTGTATAAATCCTTGTCTTGTGCTACCATCGAGTTTAGATCTTGCGCGCATCGCCCCATATATAATCATTGCCGGCGGTGACCCCCCAGTTAGTCACCAGTCGACAGTTGGCGCGCCAGGTAGGGGCAGCGTCAAGATCATCTTCGTCAAGCTCGATGGCATCGATCAACGGTGTCGCCGTCGTCTCCGCCCCCGGAGCCGACTGCATCATCAACGGCTTCGGCGACTCTACTTCCTTGATTTGGATCAGATCCAATCTGAGGAGAACCAAAACAACACCTCCCGCTCGGGTTGGGGAAGGTCATGGCCATCTACTCATCAGTAGTACGCCAACGGCTCAATTTCCAACTCGGATACGGCGAAGGCTCGAAGACAGATTCTGACGTCATCTTGTTTCTACAATTCCCATTGATCCAGAACGAATTTTGGGATGAGACTGGATGCCTTGGAAAGATAATTTCGTCATCTTTCCATGAAGCCCAACGCCCAAAACGGAGTCCGGATGTGTCCGAGACATCTGATGGAATTCAACAACCCTTCACTCGGACTCCCGGTCGTGTTGGGGAACGTCTCCGCCGCCTACCGACGAGTAGTGCGCCGGGGGCTTAATTCCCGACTCGGATACGGCGAGGTCCCGTTAAGGGAAGAATCTTCAATGACGAGTCTAATTTCGTCATAAGATCGTCACAAAAGATATGTGATGACGCTTTGCTGACTTACGATGACGAATTCATAGTGTCACTGAAAATCATTATTCTACTAGTGGTGGTGACCGTCATCAGCAGCAAAACACTCAGACTCGACGATCATGCCGGCTTCATCAACCGCGAGACGAACGTGAGAAGAAGATGCGATCTATTCTTGTTCATAATCTGGGCCGAACTTGTGTCACAAATTCCCTTTGACTCAGAAGGAGTTTCGGGGTGATATACGATGCGTTGTAAAGCTTATCTCGTTGTCTTTCCAACGAATCCAGGAACGCCTAAATCTGACTTCGGATGCGACTGTGGCGCCTATTTGAAGACTGACTGCGCAGAGAGGTTACGAATTTCGACGAGCTCGTAAAGCTCGTCGGTGCCGGCCATGGCGTGAGGATTGATCGTACCACATCTCATGGCACGTTGAAGGCCAGCGAGGACTTTCATTGACTTTCGTCAAGCTACACGAACCGCGTGGAGATTATTTACGACTACGGCCGACTTCGCCGACCATGTGCGAGACCTCGGCGAGCATGTACTGTTCAACGCCAACCACGGTGTGTGCAGCTTGGTGTTGATCGAGATAAGAACGACTACTTCCGCTACTCGGTTACACGCCTACGCCTACAAGTCTACGATTCGGCGACTTGCTACTCGGCGACACGCCTACGCCCGCGCCACGAGCGTTCATGTTTTCAGCTCGGATGCATGCCATCGCGCGCCATGAGCGCCCGGCTGCATGCCTGCAGCTTAAAATCTATGGCTCGGCTATAAGCCACTCGGCTACACGCCTACGCCAGCGCCACGAGCATCCAAGTCTACGGCTCGGCGACAAGCTACTCGGCTACACGCCTACGCCCGCGCCACGAGCGCCCAAGTCTTCAGCTTGGCTGTACGCCATTGCGCGCCACGAGCGCCCGGTACGGTTACACGCCTGCAGCTTCAAGTCTACGACTCGACGACAAGTCACCCGGCTACACGCCTACGCCAGCACCACGAGTGTCCAAGTCTATGGCTCGGCGACAAGCCGCTCGGCTACACGCCTACGCCAGCGCCACTAGCACCCAAGTCTACGGCTCGGAGACACGCCTACGCCCGCGCCATGAGCGTCGAAGTTTTTAGCTCGGCCGTACGCCATCGTGCGCCACAAGCGCTCGGTAAGGCTGGATGCCTACGGCTCAAGTCTGCAGCTCGGCGACAAGCCACTCGGCTACACGCCTACGCCAGCGCCACGGGCCCCCAAGTCTACTGCTCGGCGACACGCTACTCGGTGACATGCCTACGCCAGCACCATGAGCGCCCAAGTCTTTAGCTCGGCTGTAAGTCATCGTGCGCCACGAGCGCCCGATACGGCTACACGCCTACGTGACCAAGTCTACGGCTCGGCTACACGCCTACGCCTACAACAGAGTTAACATCTCATTACCATAGTTTTTCATATAAATCTAAGTTGTTTCTTGACTTGCTACTTAGTCGGTCTTCGACTAAGCAGTAAGTCGGGGGCTACACCTAACAGGTGCACTTGCGTGCACTTTTTGTTCCTTTTTCTTAATGATCGCAAATGAATCCAAGTGGTTATTCTGAGTAGTGAAGCTCTGACCCACAAGCGGTGAACTCTAGTCATTCGATACGCATGCCTGGGAAAAGAGTCATGAGCCAATTCCTGACGCTCGGGGGCTAGACTAGTCGGGTAGAGTGCTTAACAAAAGGAAGATTACTTGGAGGAATTTAATATCAAAAAGAAAAAGTAGCAAAAGAGTTTATGGGTTTCTACCTCGAGTACCTTCGACGACTCTGTATATGAGTAAGAAGGACCTGCGCCATGAGAGGCAACTACTGCTCGGCTATAAGCCTACACCGATGGCAATAAGCCACCTTGCGCCCCGAGCGCCAATTTCTACTTGACCAAATCAAAGGGCAATTCCCTTAACAGACTTTCTCAACAGCCCTTCACCAAGTGTAACAGGGTGTAGTTGAAATCAAGCCTTTGAGCCTCGATGCACCCCTTTGAGGGCATATCACCAGAAGAGCTACAATAAAAATTACCCATCTCTTGGTATACCCCATGTTGGGTCACTAGTTGGTCGCTGCATTTTAGGATCAGATACCAGTGATGTTGGATTGAGTTTGGATGGTACGGACCAGATAGGGCCTATGCTGTACACCACAATCCGGGTATGGATACCATACGGCCAAACTCTTTCCTTAAGGTACGCCCCGTGGTGGGGTCGCCGGCTGTATTCCGCAACAGTGGGGTACAAGTACCGCCTGGCTGACAACAATGGTATGCCCCATGTTGGGACACTAGCTGTGTGCCGCACCAGTCGGATACAGGTATCATTGGGACAAACCCTATCCAGATGGTATGCTCCATGTTGGGCCAATCGCTTCACTCTATGAGTATAGGTACCAGATGGTTAAAAATAAGGTACGCCCTCTGGGGTCGCCAGCTGTACATCGCAAGACGAGTACAGGTACCACTTGGCTATTCAGCCAAAATCACGGTATGCCCTCTGGGGTCACTAGCTGTATCCCATTCTGGTCGGGTACAGGTACCGCTCAGCTCTTTAGCCAAAACTAATGGTACGCCCCATGTTGGGTCGCCAGCTGTACATCGCAAGACGAGTACAGGTACCACTCAGCTCATCAGTCAAAACCAATGGTACGCCCCCATGTTGCGTCGCCAGCTGTACATCGCAAGACGAGTTCAGGTACCATTCGGCTCTTCAGCCAAAACCAATGGTACACCCCCATGTTGGGTCGCCAGCTGTACACAGCAAGACGAGTAGAGGTACCATTCGGCCCTTCAGCCAAAACCAATGGTACGCCCCATGATGGGTCGCCAGCTGTACATCGCAAGACGAGTACAGGTACCACTTCATCAAAATCAAAGTGATGCGCCATACAAAGGGCCGACCGCCAGAACTCCGGCAATCCCAGACTGGGTATCACTAACAACTCTCTATGAGTCCTTCACAGTCTCCTTGCAGATAACAGGTAGAAGCCAGTCGAGAAGAAGCATCAACAATCTACAAGCACTCGGCATGAAGCATGAATCATCCAAGGTGCGGTAAAGAGAAACAGCAACTCGACTATGAAGCACTCGGAGCTACTATGGATAACATAGACCCCAGGTACCCACACGGCGGGCCTAAGAGACCACCCGAGTACCCGACAGGGGATGGACCAAGTCGGGTGGATAAGGACGTGTACCACTCGGAATCTAGAAGGCTTGACCGGCAAGAGAGAAGTCTATCCCTAATTAATAGGGAAGATAAACTTGTAAGCCTGGATAACTGCATATTTGGTTAGAGGATGGAGTTAGGAATCCTACCTCGTAACCGACAAGGCTGGCAGGGAGCTGAGCCCCTGGTTCGGCAGGTTGATGATCATCTCCACACCCATCTATGGAGAGACATCTCCCTCTACATTGATCATCAGATCACCATATAATCCCAGAGCACAGGAAGTAGGGTATTACCTCCACCATAAGGTCCTGAACCTGTATAATCCCTATCTTGTGCTACCATCTAGTTTGGATCTTGTGCATCGCCCCATATATAATCATTGCCGACGATAACCCCCGGTTAGCTATCCGTCGTTATATGATGTTAGTCTCGATGGCCACACATACTCTCGATGGCCACGTTCACGCCGTCGTTATATGATGTTAGTCTCGATGGCCAACACAAAGCCGTCGATATAAGGTCGTCCAGGCCCGCGCGTGCGCTTTTTTTCCGATTTTCGCGAAGACGGGAAGTACCTTTCTCGACGGCTAGGATGAGGCCGTCGAGAACAGTGTATGGGCCGGCCCATCAGCTTGCCTCAATATCGACTGCTAGATGCTGGCCATCGATAATGTTTCATCTGCTCTACTGGTGGGCTGGCCCAAAGATTTTTTTCATTTTTTTAAAAATATTTCATAATTTGCAGAGATGTTTATTTACCAATTTAATTAAAAATGTACGTAACTTAAACAAAAAAATATGAAACAGTCTCCAATTTAGTTAAAATGTACGTAACTTAAAAACAAAATATGAAACATTCTCAATTTTTTGGAAAAATAGATAATGGTACAAGATGTCATCATGTTGCATACTAATTTTTAAAATATTTGTTATTTATAAATAATGTTACATATAATATATGTATATATTTAAACTAATAAATTGTGCATAAATTTTTTTAAAATGGAATATTTTCTTACATTCCAATGCAATGATCTATGTACAATGGTGTTCCGATTAAATGGTGAAAACGTGAAAATTGTAATATCCTTGTCACCCGTATTTCACAAAACTATATAGAACACTAACTAATACTCTGCCCGATATAACCCCTTACATATGTAACTCCGTTTGCGTACATAATTTGAGCATACGAATTTTCACGATGGTAAATTTTTATGTCGTAAACAATATTAGCCATTATGAAGCACCAAAGATGTGGACTACATGGGCCCCGATAATCCTCTAGAAGGCCCATAAGGGAGCAGATGGGGGATGACCCAAGTCGGCCGATTAAGGATAAAGACCACTCGGGTTACACGCGCTTTAAACTCTAAGGAAGTTCCCGAGGATATGATCAATCTCCATGTAATTAGGAGATCAACACATGCATGAAATGTAACAGCATAACAGAATTAGGTACCGTATATCACGTGCTACCTTGTAACTCTATCTCCCCCTACACTATATAAAGCGAGGGGTAGAGGCCATAGGCATAGGATTCATCTCATAGAGCATACGCTGTAATCGCATTGGTCATCTTGCATCTCGCATCTTGATCAATCATAATCCTAGAGCACAGGAAGTAGGGTATTACCTCGGTGCTGAGGGCCCGAACCTGTATAACCCGGTCTTGTGCTACCATCTTGCTTGGTTCTTGATTAGCGTCCCCTCGTACAAATTTATTGCCGGCGGTGACCCCCCAGTTAGTCACCAGTCGACAGTTGGCGCGCCAGGTAGGGGGCAGCGTCAAGATCAGCTCTCAAGCTAGATGGCTTCTTCAAGATCGCCACACGTCGCCATGAGGCTGGGGCAGTACCTTTGCTTTGGCACCCTGAACTTCATCGCCGACGGCGTTGGCAATGTTCATCTATCTCCTTTAGGAGAGATCTTTTCGCAAGAAGGTGCGCGCAATCAATGTGACCCATTGCCCTTTGGCTTGGAGAATTCAGTAAGTACCTTCAGCGGATTGACCCGCTCACTGTTCGCCTTCGCACCTCTTCCCGAGGAAGACGAAACTGGACTCGGTGGGCTCGACCGCATGGGCGTAGCTTCTATTCCGTCCAGCAACAATTCAATGCCTTCGGCTGGATTTCCCTCCGGACTCGAGAACTCCGCTGTGACCTCCGCATGGATCCCCTCCGAGATTTGGATAGGAGATAACCAGTCGGCGAGTGCAACGGATCCAGCTGGGTTAGTCCGATCAAATCCAACTATGTTCGTGGGTGTCATCAATGCTGACCAACCCATTGGACAGAGCGAACAAGTCAGGCTCTCTGTTTCTGACTCTGAGTTTGACGAGAGCGCTGAGGTCCGTAATTACCGAGAAGTTTTTGGTCTTGGCGTGGAGGATCATCACTCAGCTTCTCTACTTGTCGGATACAAGGAAACCGCCACTGGCGCGGCAGACCCGGACTCGCGCCGAGAGGAGGACTGAGATTGCATACGACATCTTCGCTCCCACGGCCATGACGTCCAGAACGAGCTTCGCGCGGTGAAGCTAAGGGATCAAGACGTCTACACGACTCCCCAGGCAAACATCGTCGCTTCGAAGACTCTTCTTGAGACAATCGCACAGCAACTTCCAGAAGACAGTCCGCTAGCCCAGACCCTCGCTCAAGCGACGGCCATGGTAGAGATGGCTGCCATTCCACAGAACGAGGCACGTCCCGCTCCGACTGCTTCGACTCGCAGTCGTTTTACGCGCAATCGGAACAGGGCCCGTGCCGCCGCGGCTGGCAATTCCCGCCAGCCGCCTACCCATGATCTTCGTCAAGACATAGAAGCCAAACGGCGAGCGAAACTCTCATAGCCATCACAGCCGGTGAGTTGATGATCAAGCTAAGAGCACCGCCAGTTGGCCCGACCACAGTCACGAGCGTCCCCAAGACTCGCGGCGGGAGCATCGTAGCAGATCCCCGAGGCGGAGGTGGCCACGACCTTTGGAGGGGATTCGGGCTTTGCCCCGGATCTTCGCCGAGTGGTTTGGCCGGATGGTTTTAACCTCAAAGGCATCGACAAGTTAGATGGCGAGAGGGACACAAAAAACTGGCTGCAGGTTTACACCTTGGCAGTCAGCGCGGCAGGAGGTGATCAGAACGTCATAGCAAACTACTTGCTGGTCGCTTTGACCCCAACCGCCCAGACCTAGCTAACGGGACTCCCGGAAAACTCTATCGAGTTTTAGGACGACCTCCAGGAACAGTTCATCGTCAATTTTCAAGGGACCTATGAAAGGCCCGCGGGGAGATGGGAGATTGGACAGCTACATCGGTGCAATAATGAGACTCTTCGTGAGTTCATCAAGCGCTTTACCAAGAAGAAGAACGAGATCCGAGACGTTTCGGAGCAAACAGTCATTGACGCCTTCTTCGCAGGATGCAAATCCGAGGAGTTGATCAGGCAGATGACTCGGGATCCCCCGCGTAATCTCAAGGCCATGTTCACAATGGCGGACCAGGAGGCCGAAGCCGAGGAGGCCATCATGAATCATCGCGGTGGCAACGACGGAGGCCCCAAGAAGAAGCCTAATGATGAGCAGGGCAAGCCCAAGGATAAAAAGCAGAAGGGGGATGAGATGGTCGCCAACATGGAGCGCAATCGGCCCAAGCCCCCAACGACAACAACTACAACAAGTTATGGACTCGGTATGTCCCTTTCATCCACGAGGAAAGCACTCTGCCAAAGACTGCCTTATTCTACATAAATTCACCGATAACTCAAAGCAGTCAGCGGCCAAGGGCTGTCAAGGCAAGAAGCCCGACGGTGACTATCAGGATGCTGAGCGCGAGATCGGCTACATATTTGGGGGCTCCGACGCATACGAGTCCAAGCGGAAGCAAAAGCTTACTGCTCGGGAGATCAATGCGATCATACCTGTGACTCCCAAGTACTTGCGCTGGTCTAAAGTGCCCATCACCTTCGATCGATCAGACCATCCAGATCAAATTGCCTTCCCCGGAAGGTACCCACTGTTTTTGGATCCGGTTGTTAGGGGGAGCAAATCGAAGAGGGTTCTGGTCGACGGCGGGAGAGGGATTAATGTCCTTTTCATCAAGACCCTGGACCAGATGCATATTTCTCATTCCGAGCTACGGCAGGGATCGTTTCCTTTCCACGGGGTATTCCCCAGGACGTCCGCAATACCACTCGGACATATCTCTCTGCCCGTCATGTTCGGGACCAAGGATAATTATCGGACCGAGAGTCTGAACTTTGAAGTGGTTGATTTCGAGACGGCATATCATGCCATCTTGGGAAGGCCGGGGATTGCCAAATTCATGGCAGTTCCCAATTACACCTATCTAGTCTTAAAGATGCCAGGTCCCAATGGTGTAACACCCTCCCTGGTGACATTAAACAGTCCCTGCTCTGCGACAGCGAAAGCTATGAGATGGCGCAGCCACTGGATTCATCTGCTGAGATGGAAAAGATCTGACTAGAGGTCGCATCCCTTCAGGAGGAAGGGGACGTCCCTGCCAAAAAGCAGGCCAAGACATCCATTCAAGCAGCCGAAGAAACCAAGAAGATTTCGTTGGACCCGTCTGATCCAGCCAAGACAGCCGTGATTGGGATAGGGCTCGACAGCAAATAGGATGACGCGCTCGTCACTTTCCGCCGGGCCAACTAGGTTGTGTTCACTTGGAAACCTTCGGACATGCCTGGTGTTCCGAGGGAGGTGATTGAGCACTCTCTCCACGTCGTCGAAAAGGCGAAGCCAATTAAGCAGTGTCTACGAAGATTTGCTCCAGATCGGAAGGATGCCATACGGGAATAGATCACCAAACTGCTGGCAGCACGGTTCATCAAGGAGGTTTATCACCCCGAGTGGCTTGCGAACCCGGTCCTGGTGCAGAAAAAGAACAAAACATGGCGGATGTGTGTCGACTAAACCGACCTCAACAAAGCATGTCCCAAGGATCCTTTTGGGCTCCCCTGCATCGACCAAGTGGTGGATTCCACCGCCGGGTGCGAGCTCTTGAGTTTTCTAGACTCTTACTCGGGCTATCATCAGATTAGTTTGAGGGAGGAGGATTGCATCAAGACGTCGTCTATTACGCCTTTTGGTGCTTTCTGCTATATCACAATGCCATTCGGGCTCAAAAACGCTGGCACAACTTATCAGCGCATGTTGACGTCGAATAAACATCAATTTTCTACGTCAACATATTTCGGAATTCCGGCATTTCGAAGGGAAAATCAAGGTTTATACTAACATTTCATTTATTCTAATAAAGTTTCACAAGTTTTGGTGAGTTGTGGGTCCACAGGTACAAAATGGGAAGAACCAGAGCCGAACCGGGCAAAAAGCCAGGCCGGCCTCCCCACCCTAGGCCGGCCGACCTGGCCACGTCACCAATCCGGTTTCGGCTTCTCTCAACTGTCATCAAAGCGCAATTAGAAGACTTCTAAACCATCCATGACAGTCGGTTTGATCGAATGGACACGGTTGCTTCACAAATGAGCATAGGATTCCCTTGGATTCCTTTCTTGCGCATGTCAACTTGATCCACCGGCTTAAGGGGTTAATCTACACCATCAAGGGTGCATCCTAGAAGAAATCCACGACCGAGAGGTGAAGAAGGTAGGTCGGCCGACCCACCCTAGGCCGGCCGACCCCCTATGGAAGCTCCACGGATTCCCCTTTGAAGGGTGGCAAGATGACACGTGTCCCAAGCCGTGGCACTCCCTCATTGGCTCCGGGACACTATAAAAGGACCCCTACACCTCACTTTTGGAGAAGAACACAACACATTTCTCACATTCATTCCACTTATTAGAGTAGCTCTTAGTTAGTAGTAGTTGGGAGTTAGAGTCAAGTCGGGCTGAAGCTCAGAGTTCCGGAAGTGTCTTCGGGAATTCAGGTAATAGCTCTTGTACCCTTTCCTAATTGTTTCAATTATTGAGATCACTTCATTCATTGCTTATGTGTTGAACTTTATTTGAGCTAAGTAACATAAATGAGTTGTGTAGATTTGCCTTACCGGTAGCTTATATTCGTCTGGAATCAGTTTAGGTTCTCACTCATATACTGGAAGAGCCAGGCATTGAACCTAGATCAACTTCTTTTTGGTAATAAGGAAGATTGATTAGAAATAGTGACAGACGTGGTGTCTGAGACTAGGACTAACTCGGTTTACACCCGGGCCCACGTATATGTGGTAGGTAGTAGGTGGTGACAGCCCTATCCATCCGTAGATACTTTACTCTACGAGTATAGGTACCAGATGGTTAAAAATACGGTATGCCCTCTAGGGCCACCAGCTGTATCCTACTCCGGTCGGGTACAGGTATCACTCGGCTCTTCAGCCAAAACTAGTGGTACGCCCCATGTTGGGTCGCCAGCTGTACATCGCAAGACGAGTACAGGTATCACTCGGCTCTTCAGCCAAAACCAGTGGTACACCCCATGTTGGGTCGCCAGCTGTACATCGCAAGACGAGTACAGGTATCACTTGGCTTTTCAGCCAAAACCAGTGGTACGCCCCATGTTGGGTCGCTAGCTGTACATCGCAAGACGAGTATAGGCATCACTCGACTCTTCAGCCAAAACCAGTGGTACGCCCCATGTTGGGTCGCCAGCTGTATCCCACTCTGGTGGGATACAGGTACCGCTCCGCTTTTCAGCCCAAAACCCATGGTACGCCCCATGTTGGGTCGCCAGTTGTACATGGCAAGGCGAGTACATGTACCACTTCATCAAAATCAAAGTGATGCGCCATACAAAGGGCTGTCCGCCAGAACTCCGACAATCCCGGGCTGGGTATCACTAACAAACTCTCCATGAGTCCTTCATAGTCTCCTCGCAGATAACAGGCAGAAGCCAGTCGGGAAGAAGAACATCAACAATCTACAAGCACTCGACATGAAGCATGACTCATCCAACGTGCGACAAACAGCAGCAGCAACTCGACTACGAAGCACTCGGGGGCTACTGTGGACAACATGGACCCCGGGTATCCACACGGCGGGCCTAAAAGACCACCCGACAGGGGATGGACCAAGTCAGGTGGATAAGGACGGGTACAACGCAGACTCTAGAAGACTTGCTCGGCAAGAAAAGACATGAAGATAGAAGCCTATCCCCCATTAATAGGGAAGGTATACTTGTAATCCCAGATAACTACTAGAGGATAGAGATAGAAATCCTACCTCGTAACCGACTAGGACTCTTCCTTGTAACCCCACCCCCTCCACTATATAAAGGGGGTAGGGGGCCATAGTTCGGCAAGAGAATCACACATCTACATCTTGATCGTCTCCCAGGGGTTGATCATCATCTCCACACCCATCCATGGAGAGACATCTCCTGATCATCTTGTACATATATACCCCATATAATCCCAGAGCACAGGAAGTAGGGTATTACCTCCTTCGTTGAGGGTCTGAACCTGTATAAATCCCTGTCTTGTGCTACCATCGAGTTTAGATCTTGCGCGCATCGCCCCATATATAATCATTGCCGGCGGTGACCCCCCAGTTAGTCACCTGTCGACAGTTGGCATATGTCGGCGTATGAAATTGGACTTTAACGACTGCCAAAAGTTTCTCATTACAAGATTTCCCTTCATAATGTCAACGTTGCAGAAGGTTGTATGATGTTCTGGGGACTTCTTGATGTGATGAGGGAGTAGTACATCAATTTGTAACGGTCATGCTTTCTTGGTAGCATTATGGTGGAGTTTCTTCTATTGTTTCTTTCCACTTGCCTAATGATGGGCAACAGTGGTTTCTTTTTTTTTTAAGCACAATCATGTCATGTTTTATGAGAGATTGGTAATACAATGCAAGGTGAGTGATGAATTCAAGGTGATAGATAAATTTTGTTGAATGCTATGTGACTAATAAATTTTGCACAATGCATTGTTTTGTTGGAAGTAACATGTATTGTGCTTATTAGTTCAAAGTCCAAATGCATACCCTCCATGCCTACTTGCATTTTTCTTTATTGAACTAAAAGTTTGTTGTTGCTAGAAACCACTATATGAGTTGTCTCAAGTGTTACCTATAAATGACATGGCAATAGTTAAGAGACAACTACTGTCTAAACCATTGTCAAAGATAATAGTACATGATGACCCTTGCTAAAAAACAATGTACAACCAAACCATCATAGAGCGTAAACACTAAACCACATAAAAAGCCCGCCTGTCTCCTAACATAGATGTCAATGACAATGATTGTGAGAAGTAGTGCAATCACCAGGCTCAACCCTTCTAGCCCTAACCTCAAACGATGGCCAAAATAATAAAAACAAAAGCAAGGAAATCGTTGAAAGCTCACAACTCTATTGTGGCCAATCTCCGCCACCACCACTGCAACCACCAGCATTACAACCTCTTTGCAAAAAAGAGAAAAGCAAATCTTATCCCTTTCTTCTCCACGGCAACACGAAAAGTATTCTCTTCCCTCCAGTAGCCTCCTCCTATCACCAGTTAAAGCATTGGAGAGGAAGAAAGACGCCAACAAGGGTCTAGAATGTTAAGAAACCTCGCTATTGGGTGTAGTCCGAGGTATAGAAGTAGTCGAACAATCATAGAGAAAGATTAAGAACACAGGGGACACAGAGATAGAGGGTGGAGCTTCTCTTTATTGATTTTCAGATCTGTTATACAATAGAGGGCTCCACCTCTTCTTATATAGTGATGCTTAGGGTTTTGGCTAGGTCCAATGTGGGACCCACCATGGGGGAGCTGCTGGCTGGCCCTAGCAGCGCGTGTGCCGCTCGCCGGACCTAGCCGGGCAGGGCTCCCCACCCAGTAGTTTCCCAACACTCCCCCTCGGACTTTGCAAGCGAGATGCATATGCCTCATTAAAACTCCATCCAAAAACCAAGTGGTAAAAAAGGACTGGAGAAAGAGTACATAGCATACGCTTGTTGTGCGCAACATTTGCCTCATTAAAAACCTTACGTGAGAAAAATTCAAGAAAAACTCACTAAGGGAAAAAGAGTACAAACCACCCAATATTGTATACAATCTTCTAGATCGAGTTGAGTACTCAAGCTTCTTGCCTAAGCTTTAATTTAGGGCATGTGAACTATCTCCCCCTGAATTCTGCACTTCTTTCAGCCTGACCATTCTGATGCCCCTAACGCATCTTTCAAAATAGGTAGCGGGCAATGATTTCGTGAATAGGTCAGCCAAGTTCTTACAGGACTTGATGTGCTAAATGTTTGCTTTGCTCAACTTATGCAATTCATGTGCATAGAAAAACAAGGAGTCGATATTCTTCATAAGATTACTTTTCACACAACCCATTTGCATTTGTACAACACAAGCAGCATTATCTGCATAGATAATTGTAGGGATGTGCTCAATAGGTAATCCACATGACTGCAGGATGTGTTTCACCATTCTTCTCAACCATGCACATTTACGAGATACTTCATATAATGCAATGATTTCCAACTGGACGTAGCCACAAGCGTCTACTTGGACGACTTGCATGACATTGCAGTTCCACCATATAGGAAAACATATCCAGTTTGTGATTTACCAGAATGTGGATCCGACAGGTACCCCGCATTGGCATAACCAACAATATTCATATCTTTGGTCTTCCTGTAAAACAGGCCAAGATCAATTTTTGCACAGAGGTATCGGAAGATAACCTTTATTCCGTTCCAATACGTCTTCGTGGGCGCTGCACAGTATCGAGTGAACGTGTTGACGGCAAATGCTATATCAGGCCGTGTACTGTTAGCAAGATACATAAGTGCTCCTATTGCACTCAAGTACGGGACTTCCTGCCCGAGGATTTCCTCCCCCTCTTCCCTGGGTCGGAAGGGGTCTTTATCTTTCTACAAAGACTTTCCTATCATGGGGTTTCCTTGAGGAATGGGCTTTGTCAAAGTTGAACCCTCCTAATGCTTTCTAAGTATATGTCGTCTGGTGCACTAGGATCACATGAGGGAAATGATCGAGCTGCAAGTCTAAGCGGTGCTTAGTTTTACCTAAGTTTTTCAATTCAAAACGATATTTCAAGTATAAGCATGCTTATTTTAATTCTTTTCTTCATTTCATATAGCGACTTTCAGAGTTACACATATGTTTTATTTGCTCTATCTTGGTTCCGAATAGTGATACTTCAAGTATCTTCATTCATAAGTCCGAATCCAAGTCTCTTATACATATATTCAGTAACAACATCCTTCAATTCAAATTTTACTCTCAACTTCATTTTGAGTACTGCCAATAATGAGATATATCTAAAGGAATACCATGATCATGAAATAAGCTTCTTCATGACGCGTTGAGCTATCTGCCTTGTTATGTACCATACCACTTCATTATTCCCGTTTATTTTCTAGAGAAGATTCTAGTATACCGCAATAATTGCCTTCTTTCATATGAAAAATAGGCATGTCGACATTTGCTATTGCTCTATTCATAAATTCCCTTAATAAAACAATTTATATGGCCATTTAATCATGGGGTGATTTGTGCACATCTACTAGCTCTGCACCGCTATTTCCCATCACGGGAGCAAGTTCATTTAGTTCTTATCGTCTGTGTGTGCACACACTTTGGTTGATACATTCATGCATTTACTCCAGCCATGGAATATTCAAAATCTGGGAGTGCCTCGCTAGCAGGCTTCTCTCCAGTTGTCAAGACTCAACCGGCTCCCCTTCTCTACTTGGGGCATTTTAGTGATTTGGTCATAATAAGCCCTCTTCCCTTTTCCCCAGGCGTCCCAAGGTACTTTGTTCTTTGTGAGGCCTTTGAACAGGTTGAGGGGTACCTTCAATTCTTTGGTACTGCAACCCTCTCTGGCGCATTACTTCTAGTAATACAACTTAATCATTTCCTTCATATCACAAAAATGGTCATGCAGTGGCAGTTTACATATACTTCAATAGTTTTCAAAACTTTCAGTTCTTTACTAGTGCAAGGGTCATGCACGAGAATTCTATATACTTATTTTCCTGGCATTCTCATTCAATAGTTCTAATTCTCGCCCTAATGACGCAAAAATATTACTCGTCAATAGTGGTATGGTGCGTGTAATTCAAAGTAGGAAATTTTATGATGACCTTTTGCATGCACTAGTTGGATGTTGTGGGACTACTTGTCCCTTTTTTATAATGATTAGGAATGCTTTGTGTAGGACTTTATGTCTCCACATATTTTTCAAGAATTACAACTTTGCTAATTAACCGAGCTAATTATTCAACACTTTTCAATTTATATGACTGCTAGTTTCTCTGCAAAAGATAGCATGCTATGCCTATGCAAAGTGCTCTGCTTGAAATCCCCTCATCAAATGCCTTTGAAATAAAGTCACGAGCAGTGTACATTGCAGTGGACTTCATGTGATCTATAAGATTTTCTCTTCAAATGCTTCATTCCTTGTGTGATAGTAAACTCGATCACATAGAGGAAACAGTGTTGAGCATTATGAAGCACCAAAATTGCCCTGGTAAGGGCTGAATTGGAATGCAAATGTCCCACTGGATGCAGTCCAGAGATTTAGGGATTTTAGCATTGTCTTCATAATACAAGGTTTATTAATTAATTTCCGGTGGCACATTCAGGCACACAAAATCTTCAAGATTCGGAAAATCTTCACGATGATATTATAACCCGGTGAGTTGTTTGTGCAATCCTTTATCATTTCAAAACTGGGGAGCCCAGAATAAAATACTGAAAAGATAAGAGTTTCTAAATCCAGTCTTCTAAACTGGCATGCACTACAAGTGCATCAAATCTATTGTATTGTAGCCCGAATTCATGGAGGAGAGATTACTTCCAGTATGCTTTTCTTACATCCGACATTCATCATAATGCATTAGCATTCAATGCTATTCTTTTCATTGGTTTCTTAATGAAACACATATGCACGGATGTCTATAAAATTTAGGGGAGTTCAAATGTATTTAGGGTAAACAACGCTTCTAATGTGCAGACGTAATACCCCAAAATAATATACCTTTGGCTCTACATGAGCATGTTATATAAGGATCGCTACTAGCGATTTATGCTATCGGTATTATTCAGAACCGATAGAAGGTATATTGGCTCTCTTCAAAAGCTATTTGTTGTTCCACAACGATGCTAATATCCTACAAGGGCACTACATAGATTCTAGGTTGCAATCAGGTAATGGCAAGATTCATGATTAAAAAAATTCATAAATTGATTGCAACTTAATATATACTGGAATAAGGGCAAATGCAAAACCCGTCATGAGAATTAATGTGCGCTCTTCCAAAGCTTCGATTCAAATATTCTCTTCAAAAACTTCCAATTCATGCTAAAATTCATATGTCTGCTAGCAACCATAACCAAGAGTGCAAATTCATAAAATGTGATTCAAAATGTGCACCCACTACGTGTGGGTGTGCTACTGAAAACGGTGTGCTAATGCGGCATGGAGAATATACGACTGGCACAACATAGTACGGCCACAACATGGTGGTGACACTATGTGTTGTGTGTGGCCTGTCAAGTCTGCACCAAATGCGGCAGCACCAGGCCGAGGCTATAATGACACAATCAGCGTGCGGCATGAGCCGTGTTAGGGCCATGCCTACATGGCAATGATTTGACTTAGACCACGGGCGATGCAATGGTACGGGAGCACAGTTGACAATAGGGGCTGCACCTAGAGGTTCTATCGCTAAAAGGCAGGCCCCATAGTCAACCACATAGATTTAACCTAGCAGCGGTGCGACAGGGCCGAGACGGTTACTCCAGTTTCAATGACATATGTCAAGATCTTCGTTTCTCCATACACTTCATGTGCGATTACAATTAGAACAAGGGGGAAATTTTTGGGAGGTCTCTACTCATGAGGTAATTCCCATCGACAATGGCAAGTTAAGCCTCTGCCATTGCTTTAATTTCTTCTTTGGTCGATACACCATAATTGTACACATAATCATGGCAAATCATGTACCAATACCCCAAATGCCACATAATTTCCCGTCATTATACCGTGAGGGTTTTGCCCTTTTAATGGTGGGAAAAATAAAATGCGGCTTCTCCTTATTTTATCTTTCTTAAGCAATGGACCTTCCCTTCATATGCCAATTATTCCCCTATTAGCTTTAAAATTTGTGGCTTTCTCCCCCTATTAGCTTCTCCGTGACTTGGCAACAAAAGTTGCAAGCACTTAGAGTTGTACTTTGGTGAAGTGGAGATTATCACTTCGGATCTGATCTTCTATGTCACAAAATAGGGATCAATACAAGTCCTGCGCAAGTCAGGATAGTATTTGGTAATTTTTCATAGTTTGCACAGTCTCAGGCATGCCCCATTCAAGTATAATCGAAAGGATAGTATACAGCTCTTCGAGTACCGCTTCTAAAGTGTAGTACGTTACTCATGAATACACCAACACTATTTTCATTGAGGGTGTTGCCTAAGAAAGTGCAATACAGGGTTGTTTCGCACACCGGTTTCTTATCCTTTCGGGGTTCTAACCCAATGGCGGCCCAGAGCTTCATGCTACAGGGTACAATTCTATAATCCAATGCCCATGTGAGATTTCTCTGGCTGTGCAATGCCAATACCTTGAATTCATATTTTTAGATACTCGGCATATATACTTCAGGATTAATTCATAAGACTACTTCATGTAATCTAATTGAAAGTGGTGCGTGACATAATTAATTCTCACGTATTCTAGTAATATATATATTCTATCATGCCATTACCAATGAAAAAGGCATAAATAATTACTGATAATTATAATGGCAATTGCACACAATGATTGCACATAAATAATTACAGAAATTAAATAATGCTTCAAATTAAAAAAACAAGTGTAAAGTGCAGGTTCCCAAGATGCTAAAGGGTCGAAAAATAAGTTTTCAGTACATCCAAAAAAATCCTAGGAAGGCATCAGAAAAACTTCTAACAATTTTCAAGCTTCTAAAGGATTTTAATGCAACTTATATTCTTTTGGAAACACGGGTGACAAATTCAAATTCCATGGTGCAAAACACGCCAAAATTCAAATTCCAGGTGATTCTACAAGAATCAGAGGAGTTTTCTACAATTTGAAATTTTCAGAGCCATTTCACAAATTTCCGTCACCCCTTCAATTTTGTTTTGGAAATTCCAGCCCAATCTGTATCTTTCGGTCCAGCGCACAACCTACTGCTAGCAGGGCCGCAGGTAATCGGGATGGACCAAGTAATACGGGTCACAGGGCCATACGGGGCTGCAGGCAGAAAGCCCAAATTACGCCATGGCTAGGGTTTCCAACCCTAGCAGCCAGGGTGGCGGCGCGGCGGCACGTGCCGAAAAATTTTGGTAGCACCTCCCCTGCATGAACAGCTTGGCCCGTCAGTGCTACTGCGTGAGCTGCTCGGGGAGGAAGAAGGGGTTAAATGCCCTGGGCGGGAAGGGAAAGTGCATATGCAAGCGGTTTGTATCACGAACCGCTTGCATATGCCCTTTTCCGCCACCCTCCCACCCGTTGGCCACGAACCGCTTGTGGCGATCGGGTTGGAAGTGGGTTAAAGCGAACCGCTTGTGATGGGCCGCTTTGGAAGCCCCGATCCGCAGTAGTGCATGCGGCAAAATTTCTGATTTGCCAAAAAAACATGCCAAGATTTTCAATCTCTCATTCAATTCGTTGCAAAATCGTTACCTCGATCGATATTCAGGTGAATTCTGTAGTGTGTCACGTAGATTTTTCTTGGGCAACCCGAGTGGGAGCTGGCATGAGGAAGATGTGATGCAGTTTGTTCCATGCCATCTCCTTCTCGTGGATCGTTCGGCACGTCGAGAGCGAGCGTGCTAATAATGTGTTAATAAACCTCGCTACCGGGTGTAGTCTGAGGTATAGACGTAGTCGAACAATCACAGTGAAAGATTAAGAACACAGGGGACACAGAGATATAGGGCGGAGCTTCTCTTTATTGATTTTTTAGATTTGTTATACAACAGGAGGATCCACCTCTTCTTATATAGTGCTGCTTATGGTTATGGCTAGGTCCAATGTGGGACCTACCATGGGGGAGCCACCGCGTGTGTGCAGAGCGCCGGACCTAGCCGGGCTGGGCTCCCTAGCCGGTAGTTTCCCAACATAGAACAAAAGGTTTGGCCACTTTTGATAAGAACTACAAATGCCCCAAAGAAAGCTCGTCAGAGCTATGGACCATGTCGCCTACAAAGCTTTACCACTAACTCTCTCTTTGATCAGGGATTGCTATATGAAAAGAAGTGGAGTTTGAAAAAGGGAACCGAATGGTCAAACCGGAACTGCTAGAGGAACGAATTTTCAATAGCATAACTTGGGCTCCTAGAATACGGCGCCCATTCTAGTTAATGGTTCCAATTTGTTCTGAATTTTGCAGGACCCCTTATTTACCACCCCTATACATCTCTCACCGACAATCAATCACAGAGAAAGATCATAATCACAAGGGACACAGAGATATAGGGTGGAGCTTCTCTTTATTATTTCTTAGATCTGTTATACAATAGGTGCTCCACCTCTTCTTTTATAGTATTGCTTAGGGTTTAGGCTACGTCCAAATGTGGGACCCACCATAGGGGGAGCCGCCGACCGGCCCTAGCCGCGCCTTGCCGCGCGTCGGCTCGAGCCTGGCCGGGCTCCCCACAGCGGTTTCCCAACACTCCCCCTTGGACCTTGCCAGCGAGATGCATATGCCTCATCAAAACTCCATCCAAAAACCCAGTGGGAAAAATGGATTGGAGAAAGAGTACATAGCTTACGCTTGTTGTGCGCATGATTTGCCTCGTTAAAAACCTTAGGTGAGAAAACTTTTGGAAAAACCTCAGTAAGAGAAAAAGAGTACAAACCACCCAACATTGCATACGATCTTCTAGATCGAGTTGGGTACTCATGCTTCATGCCTAAGATTTAATTCAGGGCGTGTGAATTATCTCCCCTGAATTCAGCACTTCTTTCAGTCTTATCATGCCAATGCCCCTGACACACCGTTCAAAGGAGGCAGTAGGCAATGACTTCGTGAATAGGTCAGCCAAGTTCTCACAGGACTTGGTGTGCTGAATGCTTACTTCGTTCAACTTATGCAGTTCATGCGCATAGAAAAACTTGAGGTCGATATGCTTAGTAAGATTACTTTTCACATAACCCGATTGCATTTGTGCAGCACATGCGGCATTATCTTCATAGATAATGGTAGGGGTTTGCTCAATAGTTAATCCACATGATTGCAAGATGTGTTTCATCATTCTTCTCAACCAGGCACATTCATGAGATGCTTCATAAAGTGCGATGATTTCCGAGTGGTTTGTGGACGTAGCCACAAGTGTCTGCTTGGATGACTTCCATGATATTGCAGTGCTACCACATAGGAAAACGTACCCGATTTGTGATTTACCAGAATGCGGGTCCGACGGGTACCCAGCATCGGCATAACCTACCAGGTTCATATCTTGGTTCTTCCTGTAGAACATGCCAAGATCTATGCTTCCACGGAGGTATCGAAAAATCACCTTGATTCCGTTCCAATGCCTCTTCGTGGGCGCTGCACTATATAGAGCAAACAGGTTCACGACAAATGCTATATCTGGCCGCGTACTGTTAGCAAGATACATAAGGGTTCCTATTGCACTCAGGTATGGGACTTCCTGCCCTAAGATTTCCTCCCCCTCTTCCCTGGGTCGGAAGGAGTCTTGATCCTTCTGCAAGGATCTCCCAATCATGGGGGTTCTTAAGGGATAAGCCTTGTCAAAGCCGAACCTTTCTAATACCTTCTGAGTATAGGTTGCCTGGAGCATTAGGATCCCATGAGGGAAATGCTCGAGCTGCAAGCCTAAGCAATATTTGGTTTTATCCAAATCCTTCATTTCAAATTCAGACTTAAGGTAAGAACATGCTTCTTCAATTTCATCATTTGTCCCGATGATATTTAGATCATCTACATATACGGAGATTATACATAATCCGTTCAGGGATCGCCATATAAAGACGCAGGGACAATCTTCATTATTTGCGTAGCCTTTCTTACAGAGAAAGTCACTTAAGTGATTATACCACATCCTCCCATACTGCTTTAGTCCATATAGCGACTTCTCAAGTCGTACACTATATAGATTTCTATTGGCATTGTCGTCATTCGAGACGGGGATACCTTCAGGTACTATCATATAGATTTCAGAATCTAGGATACCATAAAGGTAGGCAGTTATAACACCCATCAATTTCATTCTTAGGTTCATATTAACTGCCATTGAGATGAGATATCTAAAGGTAATACTGCCCATGACCGGGGAGTAAGTTTCCTCGTAGTCAATTCCATGACGTTGAGTGAAACCTTGAGCTACAAGTCTTGCCTTGTACCTTACGATTTCATTACTCTCATTCCTCTTACGAACAGACCCACTTGTACCCTACGGGGCGTATGTGGCTGGGTGTAAGGCATACGAGTCCGAACACTTGTCTATTGTTCAGGGAGATGAGTTCTACAGTAATTGCCTTCTTTCTTCTTCCCAATCCGGCCTTCTTTTACATTATACTAGAGATGTAGACTCAAGATTATTTTCAATGATGGAGACAATTTTCTTTGCATAGTAAATGTTGATTACGGCTGATGCTCTATTCATTACTACCCCGGATAGATCAAAGTCTATCGCTATTTCATCATGGGTTGCTTTAAGCAATTCTGTACCTTGCTCTTTATTGCATACTTCCATACCAGGAGCAAGTTCCTTTAGTTTATTATAGGAGTAAATTGCCTATGTGATTTGCTTAGGCATCACTCTGGTAGCTTACATTTCTATCGTCTTTGCAGTAGGATTTCCTTCATAACAAGTGTTTTGTCTATTGCTTATTCATGAAAACGTTTTATGTATTGTTTTAGTATGTTCTTACAACTACTATTGCATATGCTCATTATAGTATTTCTTAGTATTGACTTTTTCGGATGGTTTGGAATGTCATGTCTTTTTTCTATTTTCGTTTTTGGCTACCGAATATGAGATGTCATAGCTATACCGTGGATTCAAATATAAATATTATCTTTATTCTGTTTCCATAATAAACCATTAACCCATAGCTTAAATTTTTTTCTGGCCATTTCTCCTTTAAGTCGTGTCTGCATTGGTAAACAACCATTATCAAATATTCTAAATAATTTTATGTCAATATAATAATATGCATGCCAGATTAGATAGTATTTGAGTTCCTCTTTTCAGTATAGATAAAACTATTTTGAGGGAAAATGCATAAAAATCATATGAATGTTTCTTTAAATAAAGGAATAGTACATCATAACATCACGCAAAGAAATTCGTGGATCATATTTGGTAATTGGACCCCAACACTTAATTAGTTTGAGAACATTGTTTAGTTGTTGTTCAGTTGGAAGCTAGATACAGGTGTCATGCGACATTACATTAAAATATTAAGATTACCACTCAACCAATACAAATATAGAAGTGCCTGTTGTGCTGCACTAATAGCGACCACTTTTCTCGTATTCAGTTTTTTTTTTTGAATTTATCATACTTAGTTGATTGTTTTACTTAGGTCACAGATGCTTCTATTTTTTTTGTGCAAGGCCAAAGCATAATGTTTTACACAAAGCAGGTGTTTAGACCTCCTGTTTATACTGTACTCACTCTCTCAATTTTCCGATTTATATCAGCAGTGTTGCTTCATCTTTTATCAACGGGTTCATCCTAACTCCAAACATGTCAATTTCTATCGACAGTATTTTTGAGTCTATGTTTATACATTGTCTAGAGGTGTTACAAGAGACACGACAAGGGTTTTGGCAAAGGAAAGGAGTAATATCCACAGATGTGTTGATGTGAAATTTTTTTCTTGTGTTCAATTATTCTTTGGTTTTGAGATGTACTAAAAGTTTACCATAATTATAGTTTAAAAATTTAATGTCATCTTAATTGAGTTATTATGTTTTTTAATATGACTTTTTTACATCATGATACATCAATCCATGAGTTGTGTTCGGATTATCATTATTAAATTAAACTATGAATGGTAATTTTTTACCCGACGTTCCTTATACATGCATAATTATAATTTCTATCCTACGATAAATTACCCGTGTGTTTTGCACGTGCACGCTAACTAGTACATGAAAAAAATCGCGTTTTTCCCAACTATCATTATGGCGCGCACCTGATAATTTTGTCATTGTACCAGGGCTATGAGGGCTCTCAGCCACATGGATAGTTCAATGTGCCACAACTTGCGGGAGCAAATCGACAATTATCTCTTCTAAACAGATTGGGTTTTTCCTCTCATACCAATAAAAAAAATTATGTTTTTCTCAATGACATGTGGGACCATAACCTACCTATCATTGAGATGGCAAGATGGTATTTTGGCAAAGTCAAGGCCATTTATCCTAAATTAAAGGATGGGTGAAATCCCCTTTTTTTAAAAAAAATTAAAAACAGAAATTGACTTTGATTAGATTTTTTAAGAATTCGGACTTGGGATTTTCAGAATTCATGATTTGAAATTTTACAAATCCAAAATATGAATTTCAAAAGTTTTGGAGTTTTAATTTCCGAAATTCCGAATACTTGGGCCGGTCTGTCTCGGAGCGGGGGGCGTCCCACGCGAGAGGGCACTACAGGAAACGAATTCTATGTGGGCGGCCAGAAAAGTTAGTGTCGGCGGCTGCAGCCGCTGACAAACCAATATCGGCGGCTCCACCGTAGCCGCCGACATAGAGAAAGACTTTATCGGCGGCGAAACATTAACCGCCGACACTGCTTAGCCCTCCCAGCCCGCCAAATGAAAATTTAAATTTGGAGGACACCAATTAGAATATGTCGGCGGCAACAATAGAACCGCCGATATTGCTCACTCCCCCCACGACGGAATAATGACGGCTTGGATAGGAGGACGTTTAAGCGGTCCCACGCTTCAGTCAAGTGCGCTCGCTGACATGCGGGACCAGCGGCGGAGCCAGGATGCATTCTGTGTCAGCGGTATATAAGGGGCCGCCGACATAAACAAAATAACAAAATCAGGGGGCACGGTGGTGCTCGAACCCACGACCTGCAGGGAGCACGCACCGCGCCACACGCTGATAACCAAGTGAGCAAATTTATTTATTCAACAAATCTATGCTACGCCCTTTTATGTATGTTTCTGATAGAGTCTGTGTCGGCGGCTTTACATATTACCGCCGATATAGTATGTCAATGTCGGCGGTATTAACTTCGGCCGCCTACATTGTGCAATCAATATCGGCGGCTCGTGCTACGGCCGCCGACACAGGACCTCCACCCTCTCCATGCCCCTCCCCGGGCCCACGACGGTCTTTGCTAGCTGCAAGATGCCTTCCTAAGTCATGCAATGGACATGAGGCCTCGTTGCCCTAGTGAGTGCTGTCTCGGCTCTAGCTCTGCAGCGCATTCCTTCGAAAGAAGACGCCACCGATACACACCCTCCGGCCCCTTTGAGCTCGCCTTCTATATATCCGGCACCCCCAGGCCCACGGGGTGTAGGGTAGGTGCCAAGTGGCTTCCTACGTCATGCTTTTGGCATGAGTCCTCATTAGGCCATAGAGTTCCGTGATTTAATGCCGCCGATATAGATCCAGATCTGTCTCGGCGGTTCCGATACTGCCGCCGACACTGATGTAGATACCGCCGATATAAAGTTGGGCAAGAGGGCGCAGAAGCTTAGCAGCAAGGATCTGTGTCGGCGGCATTTAATGAGACCGCCGAGATAGAACGTGACACGTGTCGCGACCTCGGTCGTTTTGTGGACCCCGCAAGTCAGATCCTTTTGCCAAACGCTATATCGGCGGCTGGAAATACCGCCGACATAGACTGACAGCAGGAAAGCCCTTCCCATGTTTCGTTTTTATCGGCGGGGCCGCCGACATAGTTTACCTATGTCGGCCAGACAGCGTCGGCGAGGCTTTGTCGGCGGCTATGTCCAATATCGGCGGTATTTGGGTCTATGTCGGGGGCCTGAGCCGCCGACGCTAATGCACATTCCTATAGTGGGGCCTTCGCGCCTTGCGCCGTACACGTGTCCTAGTGGTGCCGTTGGATAGAGATGAGTGACACACATTCTCAGCTTAAACTTTGCGCATGCTCGCTTGTTCGGTTCGGCTCCCCAACAAACCCGCGCTGCTCGATGGTGGAGGCGGATGGGTCGCCATGTGCCCAGCGACGATGGCAACCACACCGATGACGACTGTGGACACGAACAGCGTGCCGTCGAGCACACTCGTCGTCGCCGCCGCGGCAATCTAAGAAGAAGAAGAAACCCTCAGTCGTCGTTGCAGCCGCAATCTGGGATGGTGTAAATAAGATGAAAAGAAAATGAAATGGTAAAATGGGAGGAAGTTACTGACAAATTGTAATAGGAAGGGAAGGTAATTTGTGGAGGTATCCGTAGCTGTCCAGGGATGGGGATGGTTGAAGATCACCTTGGCATGGCTTGCCATTGCCATTTCCATTGCATGCGTCGTCTTCATTTCTTGATTTGGTCTCTCTCCGTCGTCATAGATTGCGGCTACATTCCTTAATCAAAGAAACATGCTTGTAGGAGTATTAGCTAGCTAGATCAGTGTTTACAAAGCCACGATTAACCGTCGGTTAACCTGTAAACCGACCAGGCCTGGTTTTTAAAAACCGATCGGTTTGGGTTTGAATAAATTCAAAATTTGTTCAAATTTGAAAATTCGTGAAAAAATATGAAAACATTCCATATAATAGTAAATATTATTTTAATATGATTGGCTGAAACAGAATTTGAAAATTCAAATTTATTATTGTTATTTCATGTGATTTTCGTTCGGTTCAAATTGAAAAATCGCTGGAAAATTAGGAAAAAAACAAACGGCTGGGAAATCTTATATATTCCATTTTTCAAAACATTATATGTCATTTATAATTTTTCACAACATTATATGGGTACTGTCGGGGATAAAATCATGGCCCATTGCCATGGCCCGCTTCCTGACGGCCCAATCGAACAGCCTACCAGGGCCCAGCTCCCTAGAATGTTCTATTAGGCCCATGTGCGTCGTACCGAACAGCCCCCTGATCGGTATGATCCGTGGCGCCCAAGGCATCGTGTTTGAGTCCGACTCGAACAGGAGTTTTGCACGGCTACGTGAAGACCCGGACATGGTTTCCCGGATTGGAATAGGACTCGTGGTCCCAAAGAATGGGAGTTTACCTTATCTGCCGTAGGATGTATTTGGCATGGTACGAGTTTGTTACGATCGATTTCGTAGTTAGCCCGACTCGATTCTCCTCCGGTAGGTCGGTTGTTCACCACTATATAAACCAAGCCCCTATGGCGTTTAGGGGGCACCTGATTATCTCTAGCATCCAATTTGATCCCATATCGCATTGTTGCATACTACTCGTCGAGATCTGTTAATCTCGTCGCTCTTGTTATACTCTTTGATATAAAGAAAGGCTGGACGTAGGGCTATTATCTCTCCCGAGAGGCCTGAACCAGGATAAAAACCCCTGTCTCCTTGTTCGCTGTGGTTCGTCTTGTTCGGCGTGTCTCCTATGTCGTCTTTCAAGAACCTTAATCGACTTGGGATCGATATCTCAACCATCGACAACATCGGTCACGAATACGGAGCGAATACAGATTGGTTTAGACAAGGATACATATATTGTTAGTCGAGTAGTTAAAATTACATTTCAAAAATCTGGTCCAATTTTAACAAAAAAGGTCAAAGTTTAAATTCAAGAGTAGAAATTTATAATATTAAAAAAACAAAACATTGTTGTTTAAAATTGTACATGCATTCCTTTTTAACTCCTATCATTTTGTATACAATGGTCGAGTGTTTTGTTTTAAACCTTCGGTCATTCCTTGAATGGCCGAGGGTTCTCTCAAATGACCGAGGGTTTTATTTTAACTGTTGGCCATCACCATGAATGGCCGAGAGTTTTAGTTCTACCGTTGGCCATTCCCATGAATGGCCAAGGGTTTTCTATAAACTGTCGGTAACTGTTTGCAATGACCGAGGGTTGTACTTCCACACACGGTAAAGATTTCCCCCTGTCGGTGATTTCGTCAAATGGCCGAGAGCCACTAACGCATTCTAGGTAAATGGCCTGCCCTGTTGGAGAAAGTAATAATTGCCGAGCGTTCTCAACGTAACCGTCGGAAAACTACAAACTGTCGGCCACTTTTTTCTTTACCGAGGGTCCGTAGGATTTGCCTCTTTACACTCGATAAATGTTACATTTCTAGTAGTGTTGGGCTATATAAGGAGGGGAAGGGGTAGCCCATCCCCTCATCCCCCTTAGAGCTGAAAATTTCAGAAATAGAGAGGGTGAGTTGGGTGTGCAAGGGTGGCACTTAGTGTGCTTGTGGCCACAAGGAGTGTGGCTTATAATCCTCCAACTTCTATGCAATGAAATCCTTCTTCCGCATGAACATCTTGTGTTAATTTGCTCCTAGTTCTTCTTGGTTTTGTTTTCCTTTTTGGAGCCCTTGTTTGGAGATGAATCTTGGTAATTTCTTGCTGGTTCTTGATGGTATATGATGCCTTGAGGTTGTTAATATGATTTGCCACACTCTTTGCAACCATATGAGAGGCAAGAGGTCAAATTCTTGACTTGTTGCAAATCTGTTCAGAAACTTTCCTCCGCGCAGCAGTCAGTCAAAGATTTTTAGAAAAATCTAGAAAAATTATTTTGGAATTATTCCAGATGGAAAAGATGCGTGACTCATATCCCCATCTGTGTTAAAAATTTAAAATCCACTTGTTTTCCCGTTTGGGAGCTATGAGGTGTAAACCGAGCCCCAAACTTTCTGCTCGAAGATCTTGATAGCTCGTGGTATTTGATTTTTATTATTTTATGTGGGAGGAATTTGAGGCTCAAATTTGTATGGAAGCATCACAACTCACCCACATGGGTGTAGAAAAAGTTTGAAAAATCCTGGAGCCTCCTAAGGGCAAGAACCTTTCTTTTCTTGCAAGACAAGTCTCTGGAGAATCTGTTTCTGTTTTCCGGAAAGCAGTATGTATTGTTTGAATTTTCATTTTTTTTTTCTACATAGAGTTTTGAGGAGATTTTTGGTGGAGTGCTTCCTGACACATTGAAACATTGGGAGAAAAATTTCCACGATTTTTAGAGCACTTGAAATCCACCAACCTCCTGCTCCATGAGAGGACAAGTTCTGGAAGAATCTGTTTTTGCTTTTTGAAAGTTGCTTTGGGGTTTTGGCCTAACCTCTTTTCAAAAGCAAGATTTGAATTTATTCATCTTGTTTGGACACTTGACAACCAGGATTGTGGCTCTAAAATCCCCACATATTCATATGAATATCATCCATACAAGCCATGGGTACACATAGTTGTCATGTTGTCCATCGCGGTTTGATCTCCGACACGAAGTAGTTTTTGCGGAATGCTTAGATGGGTTGCATGTGCAAAAAGAAAGCATCACAATTGATTGGCGTCTATTCACCCCCATGCCATCAGGTGTTGTCGACCTCCTTGCCAACATAAGAGTGTCACCATCATCATCTAACCATTTACTGAATAGAGAACCAATTATAGATACAGCTACAAGGCAACATATCCTGTGCAACCGGACAGTTCCGTGCACCTATGCAATCCACGAATCAGGGGCTTTTGATTTAAATCCGACGGTGTTGCAACTAGGTGTTTGCTTTTTTTCATTTCACCGCCCGCCTCCATCACAATCTTGCAAAAGAGTCCCTCTCCGGCTCCATCCAACCCTAGCTCATCCAGGAAAACACCGCTCGCCTGCCACCGTCGCCGCCGCCGCCGCCGCCCTTGAAGCCCGCCCGCCGGCCGCCGCCGCCGCCCTTGAAGCCCGCCCGCCGCCCTTGAAGCCCGCCCGCCGGCCACCGCCACCATCCCCACGAAGGCACGAAGCCCTCCGCCGCCTCGGTGGTTAGGTTGCACCCTCCCTACTCCGTATGCCATGGCCTCTCCACAACCTTGGTACATCAACTGCGTCAGCCCCTCCACTGCCTTGGCTCAACTACTGCCTATCTCGTCCTCCTCACCGCCCACCTTAGAACTGCTATGGTTGTCAGCTTCAGTATTTGGAAGAGAAGCTTGTCGTCCTTGAAGACAAGCTGATTCTTGTGAAGAACCATTTTTACAAAGCTTCTGTCCTTGGACATCAGCAACACATTTGGAGGGGATACCCAAGAGCTAATGTGAATAATGCAGCAGTCATGTTTTTTTTTCTTAAGAGACTATTTGTGCTTTGTGAAGGGCAATTGTCAATGTAGCTGTGAAAGCTCTTCAAGACATTATTGCAATATCAATTTCTCATTTGCACTGAAATCATCACTATTGTGACCTGTCAGAATAAAAAATCCAGAGAGCATCTTGCATCCGGCCTCATGGTTAGGGATGATGCAAGGAGTGTGCTGTGATCTGAAACTCTTCAAGCTGAGCCTATGTTGGAGAGGTTTAAGCTGAAACTAATCATACAAACCAAGTGTTTGGATTTCATCAGCAAATTCATGTTGTGTGCATTGTCTTGTAGACTTGGGATTTGTCAGCAGCCACCATATATATGGCAATCCTGAGAGCACATGATAATCCTGAGTGTGTTCTTAGCCTACTATTTTTGTATAGCTTGTCAATTGAACCACTATTGTTCCAAATGTGTACGGCTAGTTGAAATTATATTGTTCTATTGTAATCAATCTTATTTCTGTAATGCAAGATAGGAGCTGTCGGGGATAGAATTACGGCCTATTGCCATGGCCCACTCCCTGATGGCCCAATCGAACAGCCTACCCGGGCCCAGCTCCCTGAAAGGTTCTATCTGGCCCATGTGCGTCGTACCGAACAGCCCCCTGATCGGTATGACCCGTGGCGCCCAAGGCATCGTGTTTGAGTCTGACTCGAACAGGAGTTCTGCACGGCTACGTGAAGACCCGGACGTGGTTTCCCTGATTGGAATAGGAGTCGTGGTCCCCAAGAATGGGAGTTTACCTTATATGCCGTCGGATGTATTTGGCATGGTACGAGTTTGTTACGATCTTGTAGTTAGCCCGGCCCGATTATCCTTCGGTAGGTCGGTTGCTCAACACTATATAAACCGAGCCCCTACGGCGTCTAGAGGGCACGAGTTTATGTGCGCATCCAATATCGCATTGTCGCATACTACTCGCTGAGACCTGTTCGTCTCGCCGAGTTCCACCTTGTAATACTCTTTGATATAAAGAAAGGCTGGACGTAGGGCTATTATCTCTCCCGAGAGGCCAAAACCAGAATAAAAACCCTTGTCTCCCTGTTCATCGCTGATTGTTGTTCGTGTGTTCGGTGTGTCTCCTATCTCCTTCTTCAAAGAACCTTAATCGACTTGGGATCGATATCTCAACCGTCGACAGGTACCCCTTTTTATATATATCATTTTCAAAAGATTATATGCCATGTTTTATTTTTAACAACATTATATGTGTTCCCACTTTTACAAATTACATTTTCACAACATGATATAACATTTTTTTCCTACCCTAAAACCCTTATCCCTATTACCTATCATCCCTATATTTTTTCCTATTTTTTAAATCGTTTTTTATATTTTTCTGATTTTTTCTATTATTTCTAGTTACTGTAGAAAACAGTTCGGTTAACTGAGCTAACCGAGCAGTTAGCCTAGAAAACCAGTTAGTTAACCGTCCAAATCGAATTTTGTATTTAAATTTGAATTTTTCGGTTTTGCTCGAATTTTTTCGGTTAGCCGCGAAAACCGCTCGGTTAACCGAACCGAGCCTGTCTCGATTTTTAAGTCCAGTTCAGTTTTATAAAGACTGAGCTAGATAGCTGGAGCCCGGAGGTACACGCATATGGCCTTGTACATTTGAGCTTAACGTAGCGTAGCGTAGCGTTTCAGTAAAATTTAAGAGTCTTTAAAAATAGGTTTAAATATTATAAAAATAATAGGAAAAAAGCATACATACCACTATAGAGTTCCCTTCGGACATAAATGTCATCGTAGAGTCCTTAATATCCTAAACGTCATTATAAACATAAAAAAATGCACATATGCCATCAATCGAGCTGGTAGAGAATTTCGGACGAAATAGTGGAAAAATACCCTAGAAAATACGATCTGGCATGTGGGTCCCACATGTCAGCCTCTCATCTTCTTCCTCCTTCATCCCTCTCCCCCTTCTCTCTCCCTCTCTCTCTCCCTCTCTCCCCGATCTCCCCGATCTGCCCCCCTTCCCTCTCTCTCTCACCCTATCTGTCATCGCCGCCGCCACCCCACGCCGCCGCCGCCGCCCACCGCCGACACTCG